>PVJI01003937.1:105000-115994 GCA_004026765.1 Micronycteris hirsuta
CATACAGCATGTTTATGGATTGGAAGAATTAACATCATTAAAATGTCCATACTACCCAGAGAAATCTGTAGATTCAACTCAATTCCTATTAAAATACCAATGGCATATTTCACAGGTTTAGAATAAAAATTCTAAAAATTTATATGAAATAATAATAAAAAAAAACAAACAACGACCCTGAATAGCCTCAGCAATCTTGAGAAATAAGAACAAAGTTAGAGAGATCATAATACATAATATTAAACTATACTACAGGCCCACTCTAATAAAAACAATTTGGTGCTGGCATAAGAACAGACACATGGATCAATAGAACAGAATAGAGAGCCCAGAAATAGACCCATGTCTCCACGGGCAATTAATATTCAAGAAAAGGGAGAAAAGCATACAATGGAGTAAAAACGGTCTCTTCAATAAATGATGTTGGGAGATCTGGAATGGTACATGCAAAAAAAAAAAAAAGAAAGAAAAGAAAAGAAACTAGACCACTAACTACATCATGCACCAGAATATACTCAAAATGGTTAAAGGACTTAAATACAAATCATGATACCATAAAAGTCTTAGAGGAAAACACAAGCAGTAAAATTTCAGACATCCCACTAGCAATATTTTTGCTGATATATCTCCTAGGGGAAGGGAAATACAAGAAAAAATAAACAAGTGTGACTACATCAAACTAAAAAGTTTCTGCATGGCTAAAGAAACCATCATCAAAATGACAAGGAAACTGACTGTATGGGAGAACATATTTGCTAATGGTATATTCGACAAGTGTTTGATTTCTAAAATATGTAAAGAACTAATATGACTCAACACCAGGAAGACAAAAAATCCAATTAAAAAATGGGCTAAGGATTTGAATAGACACATGTCCAAGGAGGACATACAGAGAACCCATAGATGTGTGAAAAAATGCTCAATATCACAAGCCATCAGAGAGATACAAATTAACACCACAATGAGGTATCACCTTACACCTGTCAGAATGGCTGTCATTAATAAATCAACAAACAAGTACTAGAGAGGATGTGGAGAAAAGGGAACCCTACTGCGCTGTTGGTGGGAATGCAGACTGGTGAAGCCACTGTGGAAAATAGTATGGAATTTCATCAAAAAAAAAAAAAAAAAATAGAACTGCCTTATGACCCAGCGATTCCACTGCTGGGATTATACCCTAAGAATCCTGAAACATCAGTTCAAAAAACTTATGCACCCCAATGTTCATAGCCGTGTTATTTACAATAACCCAGTATTGGAAACAGGCCAAGTGGCCATGACTAGATGAGTGGATTAAAAATGGATACATTTATACAATGGAATACTATGTAACAGAAAGAAAGAAGTCCTACCTTTTCAGGCAGCGTGGATGGAACTGGAGACTATGTGAAATAAACCAGTCAGCAAAAGATAAATACCATATGACCCCACTTATAACTGGAATCTAATGAACAAAATAAAGTAAGAAAAATAGAACCAGAAACATGGAAACATGGAACAGACTGACAGCTGACAGAGAGGAGGAGGAAGTGGGAGAATGGCAGCAGTAAGGGAAAGGGATTAGTCAAAGAACAGTTTTGAATGACTCGTGGACATAAACAATGGAGGGGGGATTGACTGTGTGTGAGAGGGTTGGGTTGAATGGAGGGGGCAAAAGGGAAAAATTTGGTACAACTGTAATAGAATAAATAATAATAAAAAATAAAGTAGATAAAAAGAGAAAATTGGATGCATTGTATTCCCTTATGCCTGTATATCTCTTGTCATGTGGTGACGGGTATTCATAAAAGAGGTGCAGAGCTATCTTGCACTCCGAGAACCAGTAGGGCTCCTATCTTCCAGGTATGGCTGCTTCCAAACGTAAAGTTGAAGACTGCTCCTCTACATACTCGTTGGTCTAATCCCATCTGTGCTCTTTCACAGATGTAGCCACTCTCTCAAACCTTGAACATACTGTTTATAATTTGCTCAGTGGTATATTATTACCATATAGGTACATACTACACAATGATATATGATTTGTTACTTCTCCATCTTTATATATTTATTAACTATACTAATGAAATTTGTAATATTCATATTGAATCTTGCTTTTGTTACAGAGCAAGGGGCGGGGACACCCAACAATATTCCAACCCTGCACGAGGTTCGTTATGCTCCATGCCAATGGAAAGATGTCTCTCAGTGCCAGAGACTGGTGAAAAGGAATTATTTATTTTCAAGTTATACAGACTTGGGGTAATGACTTAATGTCTTATTTAAAATCTAATGTTCTTTAGAACACCCACAAATGCACACAGTCCTTCCTTCTCCCCGCTGCCCAGTCCAGGGTACCGTATCTCAGGGAAAGAAGTAGAAGTCCATGATTCAGGCAGCCTCTGGGTTCGGACACCATCCGCTGTGTCACCACAGCAATCTCCAGTTAATCCAAAACCATGTGGCACCTTCTCATGGCCCACCAGCAAGAGTACTTTCACCCCTTTTCTTCCAGGCAAAGTCTCTCCTGCTTCCTAGGCTGCGTGGCAAAGGGAGCCACCCAAAGTCACGTGGTCCTCTCTCTGTCTCTCAGGCCCAGGGGTCCCCACTCCTCCAAAGCCTCGTGGTCCAGACTTTCCTTCTCGCAGCATCTCTCCTGCATTTTTCCGAACTGCTAAGAAAGAGCTCTGCATTGCTGCTACATCTTGCTTCCCAGCTTCCTAAGCTGAGTGGCGAGGGGAGCCCCAAAGCTGCAGGGTTCTCCCCTCTCGCCAAAAGCTGTGTGTTCCTCCCTTCCTAGTTACATCTTGGGTCCAAGTCACTTCCATCCCCCTTGCTCAAAGCATGGCCACAGCTATTTAACATATCTATGGAACCAGTTAAAGGTTATAGATTTGCTAAATGACCATGCCAGAGGTCAGCTGCAAAGCTGCTGCCATACTGAACAGCTCTGCATGGCCCTGCTCCAGGAGTCCCATCTCCCCTCCAGTTCAGACTTGTGGGGGTGAGGACATCCTATATATATTTTTCTAATATTTCCTGGATACCTTGAGCTCTGGACCCCATTACAAATCCCTATTTGGGCCCACCTCTTGGCTGCATCCTGTTACACTTGTAGTTACTCAAAATTTTGTTTTTTGAATTGGAATATATAGATACACATACCTCTAGTTCTTTTATTTAGATTTCAGTATAATGCATAAATATATGAATAAAATAAAATTTAATTACATGCCTTACCATAATGAGTATATTGTTTTCAAATTTAATTTAGATATAGTCGTGTAATGAACATTGTTTTACACATTTCTTTGTACACATGTTCTAAGTATGTAACTTCAAATGGGATTGATAACATTAAATTGTCCTTTGGGAGTATATAAAAGCTCCCATTGCTGGGGAGGAAGAATTATTCTCCACTCTTCAGTTCTTCTGAGTAGACAAATAAATTAACATGAGACAAGATTAGTAGGTAAAATCAAATCAAAACTTAATGACATGTATACCTACTGTTTTCACGGGGGAGATCCAGGGACTGAGTAACTTGGCCTAAAAGGAGGAAACCACTTTTAGCTAAGGACAAAAGAAGCGGCTGGCAGTAGAGAGTTAGTTATGGGAAGTTGCCAGGAAAAGCACAGTAAATGAGTAAGATTGTCATGCAGATTTAAGTCATTATCTTCTCCATTGATAGAGAGGAAAGCACCATTATAAGTTGTCTCATTACCAACTATTGAATAATACTTCTTTTTTCTATTGATTTGTAAAACCACCACAGTCACATATGAAGTCTGTCCCCTGTATATTAGTTACATTAGGCTCATTTCTGTATCCTTGGCAATATCATTTGTGATTTAATTAGTCATCTAAAACACATTTGATACATGATACATACTCATCGTGTTCTCCTTTTCCAAACTTCGTTCTTCTCAAAGTCTTGAAAAGTTAAAAAAAATATTCTGAGAAATTTTCTTGGAATTGTATTGAGTTCGTAGGATCATTTTAGAAATTATATGTAGTTATAATAAGTTTGCCAATCTGTGAGCTTGCCAATATCTAGGCATTTATTTAGTTACTCTTTTACATTTTTAACACTAATCTTCCAAGTAGCCCACTAGGTTTATCATAGGTAACATTTTTTTAAACCTTGGAATAGCATTTTTATGCTTTAATTCATTTTCTAATGTTTTCTACTTCATAGAAGTAGAAGGATGTTTCTTATTGTTTATGATGCAAATGTTTTGAACACTCTTTAGTTCACATAGTTTATGGAATCTGTTATATTTTAAATAGAGACTATTATGTTGTCTGAAAACTAGGATAGTGTAATAATTTGCTAGGGCTCCCAAAACAAAGTACTATAGTCTAGAACTTTTAACTAACAGAAACTTATTTTCTTAACAGTCTGTTACCAAACTAAAGAGGTTCATTTGCCTGTGTGCATCAAAGCCCAGCAAGACAGGAATGGGAATATGCCGCGATAAAAGTTAAGGGTTTGTTTTTCGGAAGTGGCCCATGCCCAGAGACAGGTGTGCTCAAACACCTGACTCCCTAATGACTTCCAGGGGAAGGGTTATATAGGGTAAATATCATTAATCATGGTGACTAAGGAAGTTAGTGCAATGGTCAAGGTCGTGGTCTTTACTGACTGGTCAGTGCTCGGGTAGGAAGTAGAAGATCATTGCATTCGATGTCAGCCATGGCATTACTTTGTTTTTGTTGCTTTTTTTGACCTGGAGCTGAAACACAACTGAGGCCTAAATGTTATGTCTAGTTTGACTGAATCTCTCTCTGTCGTCAACTGACTTGAGGCTTTGTTCTTAATATTTTTTGTTTCTGACTAGAACCTCATTTTCCTGAGGGCTTCATGATTAAGGGAATGGTCCTGCAAGGGAGAAGGGGGCAGGTGAGATAGGGAGCTGGATGAGGCCAGTTAAATCAAAAGGAAAGAAAGAATAAAAAAGTCATATTAAATAAATGAAGTTTCTGCGGTGTTATAGTTCTAGAAGCTAAAAGTCAGAGACCAAGGCCTTGGCAGGATTAGTTTGTTCTGAAGTCTCTCTTCTTAGCCTGTAGATGGTTGCCTTTTTCCTGTGTTTTCACATGGTCTTCACTCTGTACATGTTTATGACCTAATTTTCTCTTATTAGGACAGCAGGCATGTTTGATCATGGTCCACCCTAGTGACTCACAAACACAAACTAGGATATATAGGCTAAACAACAGAAATTTATTTTATCACAGTTCTGGAGGCTAGCATCTAAGATCAAGATCAAGTTTTCACCAGATTCAATTTATGGTTAGAGATTTTTTGCTTTTTTATGGTTGCTTTATATTCATCATGGTTTTTCTGAGAATTAAAATTGAGGGAGAGAGAGAGAAAGAGGGTGGGGGAGAAAGAGAGAGAGTATATATCTTTCTCTTTGTATAAAGCCATAATCCTATTAACCCCATCCTTATGACCTCATAGACCCTGTAATTATGACCTAATTTAACCTTAATTACTTTGTAAAAACTCTATCTCAATATATAGTCACTTTGGGGGTTAGTACTATAAGACATGAATTTGTAAAGGGGGCACAATTCAGTCCATAGCAGTATATTATATATTTATTAATTTTTTAAGTAACTGCTGTAAAATACACTTTAAAGGAAATCTAAATGTTTAGCCATTATTAAAAATTACCTAGCTTTTGATTTGTTTTTGATATAAGCTATATTGGCTTTGAAAATTGCATTTGATGTAAAGAAGTGCACATCAACACATTTTTGTTCATTTTTGCTTATGTATTTTTACCTAACTATTCTAGACATAATGTTACCAGTTTTGTTATTTTGGAGTTCGCAGGCCAGCGCTCAATCCAGTGAGCCACACCAGCCAGGGCTCAGATTTGTTATTTTTTATTCTCAAAATCATATTGATCTTAGAATAGAATAAACGATGAAAGTGTGGCTTTTCTACATAATTCTGTGAATCTATATTAACAAAAGTTTGTTTTACTTAATTCTGTTTTTACAAAGATTATGATATTTTAGTGTTCTATAAATATATCACTTTAACACTTTTCTCATACATTTCATACACCTTTCTTTTTAAAGTTTAATTATATTATGTCTACTACTATCTTCTTTCATGCTTTAAAATGTTTCCTTTGTCTTTAGTACTTTCTTCTATTCTTGTACGCCATGATTTTGTTACTCAGTTGTACACAGTTATGATGGTTTTAAAAAGTCAAGCCTTATTTTGAATACTCATGTTTTAAGTTTCCCATGAATTTTAGATTTTATATAAAGATGCAGTGTAACTGTGGCAGACATGCTGACTTTTCCCTAATTTCTATCCTTTCTTTCTGATTTTCGGGAGATCCAAGACCTTTTAAGTGAGACATTGTCCCAATATGATTACAGCATCATTATCGGTCTAATTCAACCGTGACAGTCCTTTTCTCGTTTGCTGGGGATTCAATTTCTCATACTCCTTGCAATCAGAGGTGTCCCTAAAACTGAGTTCTAGCCAATTTGTCTCAAAAGAAACTGTGCTGTTGGCTTTGGGTTATCTTTTTGCTTTCCTAATGAAAGAAAAATTGTGAATCATTTGCATTGCCTAGAGGTACAGCAGCCACCTTGTGATAATAAATCAGTGGTCTTAAAAATGGAAACTAGCTTCTCCTAAGGTTGAACACATGATGGCATGATGAAGAAGTCAATGCATCAGTCTTGACATGCCTATGAAGAGACTTTTTGGTTTTGAGAATTAAATTTTGACTGCCTAAGCCACTTTTTATGGGAAAGCCTATTCAGCATGATGTAGGTATGTTCCTAAAACTTCAAACAGTTGAGAAGTATGGGAGTGTGTATGTATATGTATACATGTTTGGACAAAAGTAGATTACAGTTGTGACTAAACAACACAGAGTTTATTCTTGTATTATTATTAATCATTGCATTATATTTCCATATAACTGTAGACCTACTTTTACCCCACCCTCTATGTGTGTGTGTGTACACATACATATATGTGTGTGTGTATATATATATACATATATATGATATTCTAGATATATAGAACATGCACAGAATAAATAACAAAGGAGCAAAGACTAATTCATCTTAGAGGAATTGTCATGATCCAAGTGCAAATGTGCAGTACATGTTATCAGATTACCTGTGGGGGGATAGAAAATTTCCCCTTTTTCCCTCTTAGTTCTTCTGGCTGGTCTAATAATCAAATTGATGTGACAGAGACTTCCAGGAAAAAATAACCGGATTTATTGCATATATACATGACAGGGTCTCTGTTAGGATCTGACACCACAGGACAACCAGGCAGCTGAGGCTCACATGTGCCACTGGGGTAGTGGTTTGGACTTCAGAGAGAGGGGTGTCCATTCACATGTAGGTTAGAACAAGCAAACATGGCAAACAAATTCTTGCTGGGACACCCAAAAACAGTGGGACACAGAAGGGTGTCTAAAAATCAGAGTTTGCTAGGTTCTTGTCTGTCTGCCACACTTAATTAATGTTATGTTAGGGTGATAATTTCCTTTCTTTAAGCAAGTTATTCTGAATCTGAATATTGTGTCACAATTCTCGAATTTATTATTTCATCCTTTCATTCTGTGTCCTTTTTACATTTCAGTTTTAAAGTTTCTGCTCACATATCTTTAACTTTGCTGATTCTGTCCTTGGCCTTGTCCTGTTTATTACTGAGCCCATCAAATGCATTCTTCATCTCTGTTAGAGTCTTTTTTTTTTTATTTTGAGCATTTCCTTTTGATTCTTTTCTAGTGTTTCCATTCTTTCTCACATTATCCATCTGTTTTTTGATGTAGCCTAACTCTTCCCTTAGAAAGGTGATAGTAACTTCCTTTCTTTAAGCATGCTTTTCTGAATTCAGAAAATTTGAGCAAATTTATCTGAATTCCTATAGACTGGTAAAGGGGGGGGGTAAAAGGCTCTTCTTGAGTATCTTGTTTCTTAAAAATAACCAGCTTAAAATAATCAACATCCCTAAAAGCTATATTTTGAGGTGGCAGAACTCTGTTCCCCTTCATCCTAATGGGAAGATACTACTATGTTAGCTGTGTATAATGTTTTTAAGAGTAATGTTCACTGGATTTATTTGACAGATATTTTTATTATATTGATTGCAGTGATGATTTGATACATAAATCAAAATAACTCAAATTGTAGACTCTAAATATGCAGTATGTTGTATATAAGTTACACATCAATAAAGTCGTTAAAATATATTGAATGAAAGAATTATGTAGCATATCAGTTTCTGGTATGTTCAAAGTAAGAAAATGGGAATTCATGTTAATATACCTTTCATTTCTTAATTAAGGAGCATTTTGTACAAAATTGAAAGATCTGAGTTAATCACAATATTTGGAATATTATTAATAATAAAGGCAACTAGCATGTATTAAGTAACTCGTGTCAAATCAACCTCTAATCTTCCTATCACTCATGGAAGAAATAAATTATTATGTCCTACTCAGAGGTGAGAGATAGAAGCAAACTCAGGGAAGACAGCAGTAAGTTGCTGAAACCATGTGGCTAATTGAGTGTTTCAGCGGTGCTGTCAACATAGGTCCATCAAAGTCAAAACCGGTCCCCTTCCGAATCTGTCGTTTTGTTCACAGCACTGCTGTGCCCCGAAAGTACTCTAAATATATATTTTGAGTTTATTCTATGCTCAAAATTATTCTGAGGGATACAAGAGTGGGAAAACACACATTTATACTCACACGCAAGCACACACACAGCTGATTTTATGAAAAAGCTGGGCCATTCTCCAGAGACTTCAGGCTAACTGCAAAATTCTTAGATTTCTATTGTAGGTATCATTGGTTTCTACTGTAGGTAAAGAATATCAGATTTTTAATCATTTGGCTTCTGTCTAGTCTCCATATAGTTTTTTCAATTTACTTTGACTAGGCATTCTTCAAGAATATTGTGACACCATTTGCAAGGCTACCGTCTTCTGTAGTCTAGTTAATTCTGCATAGTCTGGTTCTATCCCAAATTCTACAACTTTGTATTATGTGGTTACTTCTCTGGCTCACTATATTTTCATTGCACATCCCTCAAAATATCAATGTCTTAGTCCCCAGAAACTGTGAATATGCTATCTTACATAGATGGGGAACAAACATTGCGGATGGGATTAATTAAGGAACTTGATAATCCTGGGTTATGCAAATGGGCCCTATGTAATCACAAGGTTCCTTGAAAGGTGAAAGAGATATATGTGAGACATAAAAGTCAGATGAGGAAATGTGATGACAGGCAAAAGCGGGGGTGGGGAGAGAAGAAGATACTGCACAGCTGGCTTTGAAGATGGAGAATGAGGCAATGAAACCAAGGAGTGCAGAGAGGGTCAAGAAGCTAAGGGAAAAAAAAATAGAAAATAGATTATTTCCTAGAACTTTGACAATTAATGATACATGCCTGTGAATTAAATGTGCACTATTTTTTTATTTTTACCTCCAGAACTATATGTTAATTTTTGTTGTCCTAAGCCACTCTAAATTTACAGTAACTATTTACAGCCACAATAAAAAACTAATACACTGGAACACTTACCTGGGACAATATGAGACAAAACATTTTCCAAAGAGTGTAAATTACACTCATGGACAAAGTGATGTGTTTAATATTATGACGTTACTGGACTTAAGATTGTAGCCAGAAAATAGACCAGCATTTGGGCTGCCTGTCACTACCAAACCCAATAAGCAATGAGAGCGATTGAATCTTTATGGGAGCTTTATTCAGATGGCCAGCGATCTGAGAAGATGGTGAGTTCATACTCTAACAGACCATCTTCCCCTCTCTTTGTCCAGGCCGATGTTTTTATACCAGGGGATAAACAAGGTCAGTAAGGACTTTGAAGTTCAGGGGATTAGGTGAGAGATGCTGCAATATTCTTGTCCTGGGCAGTTAGCTGTTCCCAGGGGCCAGTGGTCCTCTGTCTCTCCCTGGAACACAAACGCCCAGATGCCTCCACTTGTCCCCAGGCGGGAATCTTTAGCAGTGCCCCAGGAGGTTGGCTGTTTTCCCAGGAGCCATGACTGGCCTTATCTGTAGTTTCTAAAACAAAGGCTTTAACATATACATTACTTGTTAGGCTTATAACTTTTTACCTTAAACTGAAATTTTCCAACTCTTGAGCCCCCTCTCATTTCTATGAGATTAGAACTTAGCATCAGACTGTCCGGTGGGAGGGGTTTAGGAATACACTTAATTGCAGACCTACAGAAGGAGGCGCATTGTATGCAACAATAAGCTATGATACTGAAGAAAATGACAAGGATAAAAACAATAAACGTCTCTCAAAGACCAGGTATACTAGGCAGCCAGGAGGTTAGTTTAGATAAGCCAATGCCGAAGAATCCCTCTCTCTGTTCTATATTGGACACCACGTCATTTACTTGCTTTACTTTATGCTCTATAAGCTGTGAACTGTCAGTTAGGTTAAAGCAGCAGAGTCCTCTAAATTCTTCACATCCATGACTATGCCCTAAAAGAAGGTAGTCTATAGCTGCACGATTTTCTAGTACTGCTTCTCTGACTTGTCCTAGTTCTTGACTAATAACACTGATGGCTTGTGAGGTGGCATTCAAAGCTTTTGCACTAGTGCAGGCTAATCTGCTTATTTCTATATAAAATACATTACCATAGTTGACATTACAAATATAGTTAAAGACACATATTCAGTAGAGCTAAAGAGGTATTAAGTCACAGATACAATCAGGTGTAAGGGAGAGATCCTGTCAAACCCGGGTCAAGTGGGGCTTCTGAGGCATAAACACCGTCAGTCTTCCCAGAGAGCATGGTCCCCAGAGCTGTTTGCTGGAACATAGGAATAGACAGTCATTCCACATATCAGGAACTACCCTGAGGCAGTTTAACATGGGCATAAGCATCAGATACGTCAGTGGTGGTGGTGCACTTCATCTTCACACCTGCCGAGAGCACAAGACAGTTTCAGTACAGTTGACAAAAGTCACACA
>PVJI01003938.1:0-116062 GCA_004026765.1 Micronycteris hirsuta
TCCTGAGTCCCTCCTCATTTTTTTGAATTCTTGTTTCTTCCTTCTGGTCCACCCCATTGGTTTGAGTCCCAGCTTCCTTTTTTCCCTATTGGTTCCCTGTAAATCTTCCTCCATTATCTTTATCGTATTCTTCATTTGTTCAACTATTTCTTCCAGTTTTGTGAGCATCCTGATTACCAGTGTTTTAAACTGGGCATCTGTTAATTTGGCTATCTCTTCGTCCGTTAGTTGTAGTTTGATCTGATCTTTCGTTTTGGCCATTTTCATTCTTTTTTATCTCGGTGCACCTGTCAGAGTCTTAGGTGTTTGTCAGTGCCTGGTAACCTGGGTCGCTTTTTTGTGACATTTCCTCTGGGGGCGGGGCCTGGGAAGGAGCAATGGCATCTGCCGTTCACCACCGCTCCCTATCACCCTCTGCTCCCCAGTTACCCACTGCCTTTTCCGCCAGTCTCAGCCCTGCTGGTTCCCACTGGCCTCTCCAGTTACGCCACCGGCCGGCGAGGTTCACCCGTTGCTAGGGTTAGTGTTTTGTTTAGGTGCTCCCGGGGTGAGTTCCTCCAGGAAAACTGCCTCTCACTCCGCTTCTCCGCTTGGTTCTGCCCCGCTTACCGGCCTGGATGTACGTCCTCCCCAACTTCCTGGGTATCAGACTTCCCTTCAGTTAGATTCCGTCCGTTCTGGTTGTTTATTTTTCACTATTGAGTTCGTTGTTTAAACTCTCTGGTTGTGAGCGGCAGTGCAGTGCGTCCACCTACGCCACCATCTTTGCGGAAGTCCTATATATCATTTATTTTCTGACTTATATATATTTTCTAGAGTAAAAGAGCCTAACATTTAACTCTCACTCTTGAAGAAGTTATGCTCCTTTTTTTTCTATTTTTTTATTGTATTTATAGGAATGACATTGGTTAGTAACATCATATAGGTTTCAGGTGCACAGTTCTATAAAACATCACCTGTACACTGTATTGCGTGTTCACCACCCACAGTCAAGCCTCCTTCCACCACCATTTATCCCTCCTAAACCTTCTCCTACCTCCCCCCACCCAAGAAATTATGCTGCTTTTTCTAAATCAAGGTTTAGGTTTTTTAAAAAAAATTTACATTCTATTGATTTTATTCTCAAGAAAAATGTTTAAAATATTTTAAGAATACATATAAACAATATAATTTGGTTAAGGGAAGATATCTTTTCTCCATTTCATCATGCAGGGGCCTGGGAGCCTGAGTAATTCAAGAAGGCAATGAATGTGTGTGTAATTCTGTTTAATGAATGGTGCGTGGACATTCAAGTGCCTAAAATTTCCACATTGGTTGTTCTTTTGAGTTGAGGCTTATCTGTAAAATACCGATTAAAATATACATTGAAGGACAATAAGTATGCAAACTTTAATGGTGACAGAAGAATTGCTAAAAGCTTTGAAATAAAGTGGTACAACACAGAGGGACCCTGAGCCATTGGCAAATCCCAAAAGATATCAGAAGTTGATTGTGAGTTATAATGATCTCACAATCAACTGATGATCTGTGCTTCTCCATTTGCCACTCATCTGCTGCATCTGAGATGTGCACACTCGTTTTATATTTGGGGTGGCGTTCATGCTCTACCAAAGGCCCTGGAGCGTAAGTGTGCCCAGGCTGCCTCCGCTAACAAAATGGCAGTTCTTCCCCCCTTTGCTATTACAGTTTCCGTGGGTGATATCAGCACTCTGTGCCTTTACTCCTCACAGATAGATGTGCACGTACCCACAATACACACACAGGCAAGAGGTGTCCCGCGAAAGATGCCTCACTACCTCTGGTAGGTCCACATTGATTTCAAGAAAATTTCATGCCCACAGGCTACACAGCTTGTTACCTGCAGAGCTAGGACCCCTGACTTACTTGGAGGATGTAATTTCACAACAGGGTCTTCTTAAATTGCTTGCACTATGTGGAATCCAAAGCCATTTCCAAAGGAGAACGTAATCACAAGTTTGAGACAGAAAGTTAAAAATAAAAAAATCTACTTAGCTGATGATGATGTACTGCACAGAAATTTAAGCAAATTAACAAAACTTTCTCAGTTGCAGCAGGAGTTATGAACTTGAGGAATTTAGGCTTTTTAAAATGAGCCGTATCATGGGAAGGGAAATATATCTGCTCTTTATGGAAGGAAATCTTTAATATCCCCCCAGTTTCTGAATAGGTGAAAACTTGCCCAAAATAGTTTCCTGAGCAAATCTGATTACTTCCTGTTTTTTCATCCTAACCCTTTTTTTTTTTTTTTTAACATTCTTTTCGTCTTTGTTTTCTTTCACTAGGGATTCGGTATTTAGGTTTGAGCAGAGCAGAGAGGAAAGAAGTGATTGGTAACAAAAAGAACCAAAATTCAAGTCCACTTTTGATCCGGGTTAAACCCAGTTTCCCTCCTAGTTGACAATTAATTTGGTGCTCTGATGTCAGATTTCAGTAGTTAATCTGTAAAATGAGAAGATATCTGATCCAATTACCTAACCATCCATTTTACCACGTTACCAATTTTTATTTACAGTAAGCCATGATCTCAGCCTCATGTAGGTAATAAAGGAGGCAGACATCTTCATAGTTCAGGGAAGGTAGCACAGGTGCTGTACGTGTCTGAGGTATGAAGACAGACTTATGTGAGCAACAAACAACAAAAACAAAAGCACAGCCCTCCCTGAAGTCTGGGAGTTTCCCCTTTATTTTGTAGCAGGTAAAACTACCCCAGCTGTATAAACCCAAAGACGGTACCGTCTTATTTGCCACCTTCTTCTCATCTCCAACTCCATTTCTCGTCCCTTGGAAATAACCAGTGCTAATGTCCTAGAATGTTTCTTCAGCATATTTCTCTTTTAAAAATATACAAATGTGCAGATGACATTTTCCCCTAAAAAGGATCACTCTCTGCATATTGCTCTGCCTCTTGCTTCTTGCCTCACTTTCCGTGCTTTATACCGCTCAGCCACTCCCTGCCTGGCCCCTCCTTCCCTCGGACTCCTGTGCTGGCATATCTGCAGAGAGCTGCCTTGTGATCACCCGTTCACCTCTCCTCCCCGCCCCCTCAATTTTCTCCCCTCCATTTATTATTTTCTTCAGATCTCTTTAGTGACGTTGTGTCCCTCCCCGCATTAGAATATGATCTCCGTGGGAGCAGGGACTTGAGTTTGTTCTCTGCTCTGTCTGCTGTGCCTAGGCCAGCACTTTGTGGATCTTCAGTAAATGCTTGGTCAAGGAGTGAAGGTGAATCACCCAATTTACCAGCTGCGGGGATGTCTGGAGTGTGGCCGAACCGGGGCCTATCCCACCATTTCCTCACTGATGGGCATTCACGCTCTCTAAAGTTTTAGTCATTACATGTGCTTGTAAGAAAGATGCCAGAAAATGGGGTTGCTGGGCCCAAGGACAGGCACATTTTCATTCTGAACAGATGATGCCCGATGATATTGTCAAGAGATGACTGCCATTTGCACCCCACCTGCAGTAATGAAAGCACCTGTTTTCCCAAAACTTTCTCAGGGCTAGATTTATCTGTCTTCCATCTTACAAGAGGTTGGTGTGGAGGGAGCGTTTACTTTGTTTTAATTGGTATTTCTATGTAAATTATCAAATTTGAAGATTTTAATATATGTTGATCATTTTTCAGTCTCTGAATTGTCTGTTTATGGCATTTTGCCATTACTCTTGGCTTTCTCATTTTCTTATCAACTGGTATTTGCTGTTGGTATTGAAGCTGTTAATCCTTTATTTGCCATAGGTGTGTGGCCCATTATCTTTCCCATTCTAGCGTTCATCTTTCAAGTTTAGTAATTTTATCATTTTTATATAGTCAAAACTGCCTTTTAGGCTTTTGGGTTTTCAATTTAGAGTAGAAAAGTTTCTCCTAACCAAGGCTAAAACATATTATCTTGATTTTCTGTACTACTTTAATGTTTTTAAATAATTAAGTCTCTCGTTCAGCTGGAATTTTTATTTATATATGATATGGTGATTTAGCTTTGTTCTTCCAAATTTTCAATTATGTTCAACGCCATCTTTTAAACCACAGATTTGAAGTTTAAATCAATGGCTTTGATTTAAATATATAATACATATCTAAAAGTAGGTATATATGGACTTACCTATATACTATGTATATGTCTATGTAATATGTGGGATGTGTACACATGTATACATTTGAATCGATTTCTTAATTCTCTATTCATGTCCCTTGACCTATTTGTGTGTGTGTGCGTGTGTGTGTACATATACATTTCTTGTAGTTTTATATATCTCTACATATAACTGTTTTATTATGATATTTCTGGGTAAGTTGTTAAATCTTAAAAGATAAATTTTCCGTCACAAGTCTGCTTTTCCAGAATACTCTTGGCTAGTCTCAAATAATTGTTATCACATATGATTTTTAAAAGTCATTTGTTTCCATTGAACCTATCAAAACTGCATAAAATCTGGCTTTTGAAAGAAGTGTCTGGCTGGACGGCATGGGCTGGAGTAAGGAGAGGCGAGTGGCAGGGAGCTGGTTAGGAAGTGGTCTCAGTTATCTGGGCTTTGACCTTGAGATGTGATGTGCAAAGGAAAGTGGGTCAAAGCCATGTCCGGGAGTTAAGGCTGCTAGGGAAGCGGAGGTTCGGGGTAGGAGAAAGGGGAGTGGCATGTCCATGTGCACACAGGCTGAGTGTAGTGTGGGTGGGAGGGGGGAGCACTGAAAGAAGACAGAAAATGGTGGTGATGTCACTAATCATTTGGGTAATTTTTAAATATTTAGAGAGATTTTCCGATAAAGATCTGGAGCCTTTCAGACATACTTAAGTCTTTATTCACTCTCTTGTGGGTCCCTACTTTTTTCTGACTCATTCCTACTTTTGGCAGCTTCTGTAGAGGGAAGATTATGTAAATAATCACAGAATGAGGTGTCCCTTTTTCAAGAGTAGATTTTTTTCCATATATGGTAAAATGCTAGTTTTTTAAGATTTTGTTCCTCTTCAGTAGAAATAGTTTTCTACAAATACCGTATATGAATAGTTTTATTTTTGCAAAGCTTGATATTATTTCAAGGTCACTGTAGTTTTCTCATAATCTTAAAAAAAAAAAAAAAAAAACTGTTTAGACTACTGAATAGAAGTCATTTTCACTACCAAAACTACACACCACTTTGTCTCCAGGTATTGTGGAAATAGGCGTGTTCTCATGGCTTTTTCATTCATTTGTTTTTTCAGAACTTGATAGCCCAGAAGAGTTAGGGAAAAAGCGAATCTGCAGGATCATCACTAAGGATTTCCCGCAGTATTTTGCAGTAGTTTCCCGGATTAAGCAGGAAAGCAACCAGATCGGCCCTGAAGGTGGAATCCTGAGCAGCACCACTGTGCCCCTTGTCCAGGCTTCTTTCCCAGAGGGCGCTTTAACCAAGAGAATTCGAGTAGGCCTCCAGGTAATGGTCACAAAACAGTTCTTTTCCTTGGTACATGTACATAGTTTTAGGTTTTTTCTGTATAAAGTATTACCTGGGTCCCAATGAAAGATCATTTTTCTAAACCGTAGGTTATTGGTCTCAATACGTGGAGGACAGAAGCACCGAAGGGCAAATATACTGTTAAAGAAACAACCCGTATTTGATTTAGTTTTATTAGAATATGTCACGTCGTAAAAATTAGCAATAGTGAAACTTGCAAGCTTTCAAATGTTGGTTTAAGTAAATTGTAAATGATAAGTTTTATCTGTCCAAACCAGTTGAAACTTGTTTTGTTTAGAAAGCTGACTGAAAATCTTGACCAGGATGGTCTTTCATGTGTTTATCCACTTCAGTTAGACTGAAGAAGTACTTAGCCAGCATTTTTTTTCTTACTGAATAAGGAAAATAGCCTGAAATAGCTTAATTTGCATTGGTAATTAATACAGTATTTAATGTTTTAACTGAAAGTTCATGTTCTTTTTGTGAGGCTTGCCTCTCAGGCATGGAGAGCTGGGTCGTTTCAAGCTGAGCATTCTAAGTCCTAGGAAGGCCGTCAGTAAACACTTAGCTAAAGAGACCACCTTACCTTCCAGTGGGATGAAGTTCCCTTCGACTCCCTTCCATAGTGAATGTTTTACCAAATTGCAAAGAGACCAAAAGGAAGAAGTTAAGCTTGGTAAACTGG
The DNA here is from genome assembly GCA_004026765.1 of Micronycteris hirsuta. Taxonomy (NCBI): domain Eukaryota; kingdom Metazoa; phylum Chordata; class Mammalia; order Chiroptera; family Phyllostomidae; genus Micronycteris; species Micronycteris hirsuta. The sequence goes on from PVJI01003938.1 coordinate 6,138, forward strand.
AATTGAAATCTTTCACAATCATGACTGGCTTTTCATTACTAAACTCTGAAAAACCTCAATTTTTCCATGGGTGCAAGTTGCCTTAGTAATTCTTTACTGGATATCCCACATAGGTGTAAAATATACTGAATGTAGTACTTGTTGTTCCTTCCTGTGAATTAGATCAGGGTGTTCTCTGCCGTGAGATTGGATTCCCGCTCGGTCACACAAGCCCATGCTGTGTGTGACATTGGGGAAAGACTCGGGCTGACCGGTTCCTCTTTCAGTGTCAGGTTGTTTGAGGTTTGTTTGGTTTGGTTTGTTTGTTTATTTGTTTGGCTTTTTTTTTTACGCCTTCTTGAAATAGAAAGGATGAAGAAAAAAGACATTTATTGGTTGTATGTTTTTGGTGTTTTCCTCCTCACTTAAAAAGTCAACTTTCCAATGAGATTTTAAAAAAAAAAGTCCACTTTCATTTACGGTCCTTTCTCTCTCTGTAGGCTCAGCCTGTTCCAGAAGAAATTGTGAAAAAGATCCTTGGAAACAAAGCGACATTTAGCCCAATTGTCACTGTGGAACCGAGAAGAAGGAAATTCCATAAACCTATCACAATGACCATTCCGGTGCCCCCACCCTCGGGAGAAGGCGTGTCCACGGGGTACAAGGGGGACACCACACCAAATCTGCGCCTTCTCTGTAGCATTACAGGTTCGGTTCCATTGTTGCTCTACTTGCCATTGATGCCAGCATTTGCAGTGACGGCTGCATTCACCCTTTTAGTCTGGAAAATTAAATGATTCAGGCAATACAAAGGAATTGCTTCTGAACTTTTTGGATAGTTCTTACCTTTTTAAAAATTAAAACATAAAATAATTATATTGTCTTTCTGAAACAACAAATCCTGACTCTTATAAATTTGAAATCCACTTATAAACTGGTTACCCCAATTTTAAGCCATTCATTAGTATCCAAGTGAACTGATAAGTGTTTTTTAATCTAATATCTTACAAGGAGATCACTATAAGCCAATAAAAGTATAAACTACCTTTTGTGTATGCACCATTAATTGAAAATGTGGCAGTTTCACAAATTACTGGCAATTCGGACAGAACAGGATAATGATGCAAATATTACAAGGAGCATCTCTCATAGTAGAGCCGACATATCTGCTGTTGTCCTGCAGGGGGCACCTCGCCTGCTCAGTGGGAAGACATCACAGGAACCACTCCTTTGACGTTTATAAAGGATTGCGTCTCTTTCACCACCAATGTTTCAGCCAGGTATGGAAATAAAGGATTCCGAAAAGCACTAAGGAATTACTTGTATGACCTTTTGGAAAGTAAAAATTGTTGTGCTCAATACTAGAATGGTTATATTTTACAGCTTTGATGGTGAAGTTGGATCTGACTCAGGAATTCAAGATTCACTGGGATAAGTCGTTTAATCCAGTTCTTAGAGGAAGCTATAACGTGCTAGGCATGATTCTTCCAGTACAATTTCCTAGCAAGTTTAACTCTTAAATACTGATAGGAATTTTCTCCCATAAAATGCTTGCTCCTTCCAATAGTAAAGCGATGGGGTAAAAGCTCTTAAACAAGAGTAGAAGGGAAGGCTTATCACCAATATATGTTTCAGGAAAACAGGAATTTTATGGGAACAAAATAAAGAAAAAATCTCTTAGCATTTTCTGCGTTTGGTAAACAGCAAAAATCCATGCTGTTTGTTTAGATGTGCAAGTTAATGTTTTGGTTTAGTTCCTTTCATACTCTAATTTTTTAATGGTGAATTTTTTTTTTTAAAGATTTGACGTTTAAATCACTTCATTTTCATACTTGTGTTTTGTTTTGGTTTGGTTTTGTTTTTATCAGATTTTGGCTTGCAGACTGCCATCAAGTTTTAGAAACGGTGGGGTTAGCCACACAACTATACAGAGAATTAATATGTGTTCCTTATATGGCCAAGTTTGTTGTTTTTGCCAAAACGAATGATCCTGTAGAATCCTCCCTGCGATGTTTCTGCATGACAGATGACAAAGTGGACAAAACTTTAGAGCAGCAAGAGAACTTTGAGGAAGTTGCAAGAAGCAAAGATATTGAGGTACCTTGTTCAGAACAAATTTATTTGATTATATTCCCCAGATACAAGGTTTTATTTTGAGATCATAATAGCACTCACTGTAACTCTCAAGTATATCATTGACTTTAGTTTTTTTTTTTATTAATATAGATTCATTCTGAAATTATTTTAAGTGTTTTGGGTTTATCTTAGTTGGTTAAAATGTAGTATGAATGAATCTAAGCCATGGTTTCCTGTAGCTACTTGGGTTATGTTATGTGCATGGTCACTGTCTACACACATTACCATGATTTTCCTTTTTCAAACCCAGCCATCAGATAAGTATTCAAGAGTCAAAAAAAAAAGGGGGGAAAAGAAAGAAAAACCTTTCAAAGTCTATCTGAATAGCAATTGATGTCAGATACTTTCTCAGACATGTTTAAAGTTGCTAGAGTAGAAATATATAATTCTGTCTTGTATGTTTCCATAATACAGTTTCCAGTCATAATTACTGAATTGTGAGCCAGAAGAGTTCCTCTGTGGTAAACAGAACCACAGAGATCATTTCCTAATAAGGAAACAGATGTGGCACAGAAACATGTCATTCTTTCAATATTATGTGACTTAAAATTTCAGAGTTCTTTTAACTAAAATTAACATTAAATTCTGTATTTCTTTCCACTCCAAAAGGTGCTGGAAGGAAAACCTATTTATGTTGATTGTTACGGAAATCTGGCTCCACTGACCAAAGGTGGCCAACAGCTCGTGTTTAACTTTTATGCTTTCAAAGAAAATAGACTGCCATTTTCCATCAAGGTAAGCCACCTTCAATGGAGACTCTGAATTTTTTAAAATGCTCTTAAGAGAATTAAAAGATTCAAATGATGTATTTGGTTTGAAATACCTGCCAAACTTGAAGTCGTAGGAACAGGTTGGATTTTGCCTTAGTTCTACCTGAGTATAGAACTAAGAAAGCTTTGCAGCTAGGAAAGCTTTATAACTAGTTAAAGAGTCGGTACCTTTTAAACAGCTAAATAATCATTCATTCATGTTAAAGCAAATGTTCGTAAGACCAAATACTCTAGTATAACAAAATGCATCATATCTGGTCAATGCTCAGTAATCAAGTAATAGATGGAATTGAAATTCGGTATTCAAGTTCCACCTTCACTTCTGATGGAGCCCAAGGACATTCTGGAGAGGCCATCCTTCCCCTCAGAGAACAGGAGGACGTTGGACAATTACTTTACTGTCATTATTGTTAGCTGTTAGTATCGTTGCGAATCCTGAGGCTTTGAGAAAAAGAAGTTATTTGACAGGAAGCAAATACATGTAACCCAGACTCTACAATGGATTGTTGGGGTAAGACCAGCAGACTCAGCAATTCTGTGTTCAGAGTAGGGACCGGACATTCTAAATCGTGCTGAGTGTAAATGTGACCACCTTGGTTGACACGTAATTGTTATCATCATCTTTTCACTTTACGTTTCCTGCCTCTTGGAGGTCTCCAAAAACAAATATGATTAACTGTTATAAAGACAGGAATCCTCAGAAAAGTCTCTTTCTATAACTGTTAACTACATAAATTCTTCTAGATTAGAGACACCAGCCAAGAGCCCTGTGGTCGTCTGTCTTTTCTGAAAGAACCAAAGACAACGAAAGGACTGCCCCAAACAGCTGTTTGCAACTTAAATATCACTCTGCCAGCACATAAAAAGGTATCTTTTAATATGGGTTTATTTTAACTTCCTTTCCCTGGTCTTGAAGGAGTGGGCCCTTGGTATGCAATTAAGGAATGCTTTGTACCATGATTAAAGCTCTTGAAACTCAAGTTCAGTTAGTGTCTTTGTGTAGATTGACTAAGTCTTGTTACTGTGGTGTCAGATTCTTATGGTTTGTACGATGGAGTCCTCTGTTTATTGCTTCTGCTTCTGCTGGTAGTTCCTGGAGTTTTATGCTTTCAGAGAGCATCACATTAATTTGCCATGGATGTACCATTCTTGATATATTTTGTTGGCTTCTTTTGATTTGCTGTGCCTTCTAAATCAGCTTGCATTTTGTGCTCCCTACTGAGTCCTTTTCATATCCTGATATTCTTTTCTGCTGTCCATTATAATATTCCTTGTCTCTGCAATGCATCTTGGAACCAAAAGGAGACAGAGTCAGATCAAGATGATGAGGTAATATGAATACTTCTGCTTTTATTCTGTCAGAGATAGACTAGAAATTGAATCTGTATAAAAGAAGTTGCAGGGGGCTGAAGTGTGGGAAATGTATTTTTTTTTTAGCTCAAGTGAGTAAAGGGTATATCTTTTACTGAAAGAATGGTTCACTCTTCGTCCACATATATGTACATAATAGTACTTCAGTACACTCAGTAAAATCATAATCCTGATAATGACTTTAAAAGATGAACTAAAGTTCATTAAACATTCTAAAATGTCACCGGCATGCATCAAGTATACATTTGTGCATATTGTCACGTAGTATCAACTGTGTTATAACTTTTAAATCAAGATCATGGTTAATGTATGAAATTTTATTCTACAAATCAGCCAACGTTTCACATAATGTAAAATATATACTCAATGGCTATTGATAAATATTTTATATTCTATTTTTAAAGATTTTTCTTGGCCATTTTTTAAGGATATAGTTGTTCAATTAAGCTTTGAATGAATTTTTTCCTGATAAGTTATCTCCTAATATTTCTCCAAATTAGATGATAATTGGATTTTTAAAACTCACATCTCAGTAATGTAGATAAGCAGCCTTAAGACTCAGTGACATTATTCCTAATAAAGCCATTAACCTGTTTTTAATCTCCTCATCTATACTTTATGCCTATTAACATATGGAAACAACAGCAGTAATCAGAATAATAAACTTTGTGTGCCTTTTTTCCTGGAATGTACTCACACAGAGTGAGTGTTCGTTGTGATATATGTGCTTTTGGTACAAATGAATTTGGGGAAATTTACTGTTCAGCATCAGAAGTCTCTGTAACGCTCATGTTTTATTTGTAATTCCCTGTAGTCTGCTGTGTTGATGCTCAGATATTGCTAAATGATGATTATTTGTTTGAGACATTGGGACGGGGTTATAGAATCACATTTTTATGAAGAAATTGCATAAGAAGAAAAAAGGATAAACAAGATATCAACGTAACATCCTACAAAATGTTTCTAAGCTATGAAAATGCCACAAGGATGTTGGACACAATCTTTGTTTTTCTTTTGCAGACCGAGAAAGCAGATAGAAGACAAAGCTTTGCATCTTTAGCTTTACGTAAGCGCTACAGCTACTTGAATGAACCTGGAATGAGTGAGTTTTCTAACACGTTTACTAATTAATCTATGTCGATTTTTATGAGAAGAGACATTTTTTCTATACAATCTGAATTTTAAGATCATTCGAAAACCCAATGGCAAAAGATACATTGCTTGCAAGAAAACTTTACCATGAAATCTAAGTAATATATTGTACGTAGTTAAAGATAAGAGGCACAAACACCCCTAGATCTTAGGTTCAAACCACTATTTTAAAAGCTGTTAACCATTTTTTTCTACTTGTCTTTAAAAACTGTGATCGTTCACTATCTAGGAGACAGTGTTGTATCCATGTTGCTTTAAATTTGTGCTCAAAACAATATTTGCTTTTATGTGTTGGGAGGTAGAAAGGATGATAAAGGATAAGTAACTTTAGTTGTCTCCCTTTCCTTGCTACGGGTAGGTCATATCTTAGTCCTGCATCTTTTTCTGCCCACTCTGAAAGGATTTTATTTTTCTGCCTTCTCGAGGTAGTGCTTGCTTACTGATTTCTTTTTTTTTTTTTTTTTTTTTTTTTTTTTTTTTTTTTTTTTTTTTTTTTTTTTTTTACTGATTTCTTTTTTCCTCTTTCCCTGTCTGCCCACCCCTCCCCCTGCCCCTTATCAGATATGTTCTAAGTCCTCACTAGACTGATTAGACCCTTTTCTTCTCTCAGTGGTGGTTTTGGTTCATTGTTAACTGGTTTGCAAATGTCAAGGTTTGGATTCGTTCAGTCGTATTCACTCATTCTCTCTCTCTGCCCCCCTTTCCTTCCCTCGCCCTTGTGGTTATCACCTCTGGTGTCCAGCAGCAGGAACGAAGAGTGTGAGAACAGCAGAGTGATGCATGTAGTGGTGCCCCTTGAACCATCAGAGAAAGATTTAGACAAAAAATTATTTTCAAATTAGAGTCATTTTGAGCTATCGCCCATTACTTACAATGACTTGAATTCAGGGAAAACTAAAAATGTATCAGTAAGAACCACAACTTTGGTTTTCCCCACCTTTCCTGAATTCTCGTTTCTGTGGGCCAACATAGCATTTAACGTGGGCTGACAGAAACCGCTGCTTACTCTGGGTCTTAGCGTAGTCTGCTGGAGTCCAGTGCCTTGACCGCTAGGGAGGCTTTGATAGTAAGACACCAAACAGAGCGTGAGAGAAATGAAGGCCTGCGATACACATGAATGTTCTTCCAGATCTTAGTTTCTCCCTCTAGCATAAAAGCCTACATCCCCCCAAAATCATAGAGGCCGAAATTAACTCCCATTGTGCTACAAAGCAGGAAAGATATGTATGTGTGTATCTAGATGGTTTTTTAATAACTAAATCTCCTGGGTGGAAGTTGTCATTGGAAAGCCGTTTTGTCCCCAAGCTGAGACCCTCACTGGGTAGCTGGTTGGGAGTCCCAGGCAACCCCCACAGGCTGTAGGCAGGCTTCGTGCTACTTGAGGCCAGGGGCACTCTGGACAGGCGAGGTTCCACCTGATTCTGGTCCCTAAGGCCTTTGTTTGGGCGAAATATGAGTTGTAAGGTCACGGATATGCTAAGTCAGTTGAGTTGTCCCCACTTGTGAAAGCGTCGCTACTTTCCGGTTAGTGTCAATTAAGGCGTGTGTAGCTTGCCTCCCCTGTTGTGAGAGAAGAAAGACGGCACTTTTCTGTGTTTTATGAAAGCAAGCAGAAGGGTGGTGAGCAGAGGAATGAAAGGAGGAAAAAGAGGCTACAGTAAAACTAAGGACATGTCCTGGCCCCTGAGCTGATGTCAGAACTCCAAGTGAATGCAGCTTTTCTCTCATCACTCTGTCCTTTCTACTCCCACAACGCCCCCCCTCAAAAAAAAATCTTCTGGTGTAATTCAGTGCCCGAGATTCAAGAAATTGCCTTTGTTATAAAGGGTACCACAAAATGTGTCTATCATTAAAGCATAAAATGTAACTGATCAGTAAGTTGGCAGCTCTGTGCCAAGTATAAAACCGTAGGCATGGTTCAGAAGACTTCTTTGGGTGATGGAGCCAGCCTTCAGTGGTAAGGAGAGATGCTTTGCCAGTTTCTGCTAGTTACAAAGATAAATTCTCTTGACACATTGGACTGAGCCCAAATCACTGAATTGAAGGAATCCCCAAACCTTCCATTTGCAATGGCGGTATTTGTGACAGAGTTAAGCAACATAATGAGAATCATGGTTAGGCGCATTAATGAATGAGTTTTCCTTAGTTCTTCCACTCTTCCTTAGAATAATATGTAAGCCTAGAAAAGGGTATGTTCTGAATGTCTGAATTTAAATGTACACTAGGAATGAACGTCTGCACCCTTGAGGGCGTAGCTGCTAATCCAAGGACTGGATTGTAGCAGTGGCAGGAGCAGAGCGTGAAGAGGAGCGTAAAGATGAAGCAGATTTTCACTCCGGGTTTCACTCTTATCTGAACCAGTGCTTTTTGGGAGTGAGACTGCACTCCACATTGACATATACATGAGCCCTTGGCAGGCTTCCCAAATCTCTGTGACCAGCTCGGTGTGCTTGTTAGAGTTGTAGAAGTAGAGAGGACTACGTGTGTGTTTGCTCTTCCCCAGCCAGCGTGCTTACCTCATGTGTGTGTTTCTTGTCCCGCTGCCAGAAGAATGCTCGTAGTAAATCCATCTCTCCTAGCGGTAGAGGTCTCCATGAGGTCTGTCTCATGGCTGCTCCAGTGTTTGAGGTATCCATGAGCCCCATGAATATTCTGGGAAGGCACCAGAATTGGTACCTTTGCCATTGATAGACATTTATATGGAAAAATACTGTATCCCACTGTAGATACTTCAATATGGGGTGTTAAAAACATGAATGTGCTTTTTAGATTTTTCCCACGATACCTTTTGAGAATTAAAAGTATAATAGATTATGAAAAAATATGAAATAAACTGTGTGCTTTTAACCATAATGAAGACAACACCAGACATGGATATGTTTAGTTGCAAATGTATTTTGATTATGCAGTATTAAATATTTTCCTAAAATCTCAAAAGGTACCAAGACTTCACATCTCATGGAAAAAGTGTCCTCTTCTTTCAAAATGCTCTTGTGAAAGTATTTTTAAAGTTTATATACTGTGCACACTATGGCATAAAAATTGTGTTACTTCATTGGCTTGTTTGCCATGATATATCACGCATGATAAAATGTTTTGTTGCTTTGCTTGCTTTTGGTAACCATGAACCATATTTGCTGTTTTTTTTCCCCCTTTGTGTGTGTATGTACACATGCATTTTAAAATCATTTCATGACCTTTTTTTCCTCACCAAAAGGAATATACTGCATGGAAAAGATAAATGCAAACATTCCTTTTCTTTGTTTTGTTTTTTTAAATTCTGACTCAGAGAATTTCTTGCTCTTATTGGCTTTTTATGGGTGTGAAGCATAACCGAACTGTGCATGGAAGATACAGATTTCAAATCCAGTGGCTTCACAGTTTGCACATCAGTTGCCTGTCACTAAAAAGTTATTTTGGATTCTGCATGAAATAGGCTTGAGTGGTTTTCTAAAAAAGACCTTTAGATATTTAATGTATAGCTACACACATTGATATGTTCTTAATAGGTGCAATCTGTGTCACCAAAGTTCAAGGCAAGGGACCATTAGAAATCACTAAAACGAGCGTTCTGTGGTTGCACAAAATAAACGTGTACCTATACAGGCAAAGCAACGGCTACTGATATTTCAGAATCAGCACACAAGAAAGTCAATACGAAGTAAGGGAACAGTTTTCCATGGTGGTTATTTTTCATCATTAATTCTTTCCTCGTGTTTTCTGTTTTTCATTGTTGGCCCATTCGGTTGCGATGTGCTTTTTCTGTCTTTCATTTCTCATGGCCCTGTTGTCTATTTTTTTAGTTTTTTTACCTTTGGATTAGTTATGTCAATAGAAATTTTTCCTCCTTTACTTAGTTGTTCCTTTTGCTTCTTCCATTCTAAGTCATGCAAACAATTGTACTTGCTTTTGTAATATTTCAAAGTTTACTGACCAATTTTTTTCTCTGGTCTCTCTGTTTCTCAACCATTTTCGTTGATTTTGTGTTTGATTTCATTTTAAAATTTAAGAAACAGTTGAACGGAGTGCAGGAGCAACAAGATCCCTCCCCACCTCTTACTCATACAAGCCATTCTTTTCTACAAGACCATACCAGTCCTGGACCACAGCTCCGACCACAGTGCCCGGGCCGGCCAAGTCAGGCTTCACTTCTTTATCAAGCTCTTCCTCTAATACGCCATCAGCTTCTCCGTTAAAATCCATTTGGTCTGTTTCGACTCCTTCTCCAATCAAATCCACATTAGGGGCGTCAACTACATCTTCGGTTAAATCCATTAGTGACGTGGCATCTCCAATTAGATCCTTTCGGACAATTTCTTCGCCAATAAAAACAGTGGTGTCACAGTCTCCGTACAATGTCCAGGTTTCCTCTGGCACCCTGGTTAGAGTCCCCCCGGTCTCGGAGGCCTCGCCTTTGAAAGGGCTGGCATCCGGTTCTACATTTTCCTCTAGAACCTCTCCCGTGACAACAGCAGGGTCTCTTTTGGAGAGGTCGTCAATTACTATGACACCCCCTGCCTCCCCCAAATCAAACATTAATATGTATTCCTCAAGTTTGCCATTTAAGTCAATTATTACATCAGCAGCACCACTGATGTCTTCGCCTTTAAAGTCAGTGGTATCTCCGGCTAAATCAGCAGTTGATATCATTTCATCAGCTAAAGTGACGATGGCCTCTTCTCTCTCCTCACCCGTGAAACAGGTGCCCGGACATGCAGAGGTAGCGTTAGTCAATGGATCTATTTCCCCTCTGAAATATCCCTCATCTTCAACTTTAATTAACGGATGCAAAGCCACTGCCACATTACAGGAAAAAATTTCCACAGCTACAAACTCTGTGAGCTCTATGGTAAATGCAGCCACCGACACAGTTGAGAAGGTGTTTTCTACCACGACAGCAATGCCATTTTCCCCGCTCAGGTCATACGTTTCTTCAGCACCATCAGCTTTTCAGTCTCTAAGAACTCCTTCCGCAAGTGCACTCTACACATCCCTTGGGTCGTCAATATCTGCAACTACCTCATCTGTAACTTCATCAATAATAACAGTGCCAGTATACTCTGTAGTCAATGTTTTGCCAGAACCAGCATTAAAGAAACTTCCAGACTCTAATTCACTCGCAAAATCAGCAGCAGCCTTGCTGTCCCCCATTAAAACATTGACTACGGAGACACGTCCCCAGCCCCATTTCAATCGAACTTCATCTCCAGTTAAGTCATCTCTGTTCCTTGCACCCTCTGCCCTTAAGTTGTCTGCACCATCTTCTTTATCTTCCAGTCAGGAGATTCTGAAAGACGTGGCTGAAATGAAGGAGGACCTAATGCGGATGACTGCAATACTACAAACAGATGTGCCTGAGGAGAAGCCGTTCCAACCTGAACTCCCCAAAGAAGGGAGAATTGACGATGAAGAACCTTTCAAAATTGTTGAGAAAGTAAAGGAGGATTTAGTGAAAGTTAGTGAAATCCTTAAGAAAGACGTGTGCGTAGATAATAAAGGACCACCCAAATCACCAAAGAGTGACAAAGGACACTCTCCCGAAGACGACTGGATAGAATTTAGTTCGGAAGAAATAAGAGAAGCAAGACAGCAAGCCGCTGCGAGCCATTCCCCAACTCTGCCAGAGAGAGTGCCAGTGAAAGCAAAAACTGCCTCCGACAAGGATTATAACTTGACCAAAGTTATTGACTACCTAACAAATGATATTGGGAGTAGTTCATTGACAAACTTGAAGTACAAGTTTGAGGACGCAAAGAAGGATGGTGAAGAGAGACAGAAAAGAATTTTAAAACCAGCCATTGCTTTGCAGGAACACAAACTCAAAATGCCCCCAGCCTCCATGAGGACTTCCACCTCTGAGAAAGAATTATGTAAAATGGCTGATTCCTTTTTTGGAACAGATACGATCTTAGAGTCTCCAGATGACTTTTCTCAACACGACCAAGACAAAAGTCCCTTGTCTGACAGTGGCTTTGAAACAAGAAGTGAGAAAACACCTTCGGCCCCGCAAAGCGCTGAAAGCACCGGTCCTAAACCGCTTTTTCACGAAGTCCCCATCCCTCCTGTCATTACAGAAACAAGAACTGAAGTGGTTCACGTCATCAGGAGCTACGAGCCCTCAGCCGGAGATGCTCCCCAGTCCCAGCCAGAGGAACCCGCGTCACCCAAACCTTCACCGACCTTTATGGAATTAGAGCCAAAGCCCACCGCTTCTAGTATTAAAGAAAAAGTTAAAGCCTTTCAAATGAAAGCCAGTAGTGAAGAGGAGGACCACAGTCGCGTTTTGAGCAAAGGCATGCGTGTTAAAGAAGAGACTCACATCACCACCACCACCAGAATGGTTTATCATTCCCCGCCAGGCAGTGAAGGCAGCTCCGAAAGGATTGAAGAAACCATGTCCGTGCATGACATCATGAAGGCCTTTCAGTCCGGGCGGGACCCTTCCAAAGAACTGGCAGGTCTGTTTGAGCATAAGTCGGCAGTGTCCCCAGATGTTCACAAGTCTGCTGCTGAAACCTCAGCCCAGCATGCAGAGAAGGACAACCAAATGAAACCCAAACTGGAGCGTATAATAGAAGTCCACATCGAAAAAGGTAACCAAGCTGAGCCCACTGAAGTCATTATTAGAGAAACCAAAAAGCATCCAGAAAAGGAAATGTATGTATATCAGAAAGACTTATCCCGGGGAGATATTAACCTAAAAGATTTTCTGCCAGAAAAACACGATGCTTTTCCTTGTTCAGAGGAACAGGGTCAGCAAGAAGAAGAAGAACTAACTGCTGAAGAGTCATTGCCTTCTTATCTGGAGTCTTCCAGAGTAAACACTCCTGTGTCCCAAGAAGAAGATAGTCGCCCTAGTTCTGCTCAACTCATATCTGATGACTCTTATAAAACATTGAAGCTTTTGAGTCAACACTCAATAGAATACCATGACGATGAGTTGTCAGAACTAAGAGGGGAGTCTTACAGGTTTGCTGAGAAAATGCTTCTGTCAGAAAAGCTAGATGTGTCTCATTCTGATACTGAGGAGTCGGTTACAGACCATGCGGGACCCCCTAGCTCAGAGTTACAGGGGTCTGATAAGCGGTCCAGAGAAAAAGTAGTCACTGCCCCCCAAAAAGAAATTCTCTCCAAAATCTATAAAGATGTGTCTGAAAATGGTGTAGGTAAAGTGTCTAAAGATGAGCATTTTGATAAAGTGACAGTGTTGCACTACTCTGGCGATGTTAGTAGTCCCAAACATGCCATGTGGATGCGCTTTACTGAGGACAGATTAGACAGAGGTAGAGAGAAGTTGCTATATGAAGATAGGGTGGACAGGACCGTGAAGGAAGCTGAAGAAAAACTGACTGAAGTGTCACAGTTTTTTCGTGACAAAACCGAAAAGCTAAATGATGAACTGCAGTCCCCAGAGAAAAAGGCACGCCCTAGAAATGGCAAAGAACACTCTTCCCAAAGCTCGGCCAGCAGCAGCCCTGAGAAAGTGCTGCTGACGGAACTGTTGGCGTCCAACGATGAGTGGGTTAAGTCAAGGCAGCGTGGCCGCGACGGACAAGGCCTCCCCAGAGCCGATGAGAGGAAAGCATCCAGTCTGCCCAGCAGCCCGGAGAAGAAGGTTCTTTCCCAGCAGGCTGAGGACCACAAGTCCACGGAGGAAGCCAAAGGAAGCGTTTCACAGAGCAAAGCGCCAGATGGGCCCCAGTCTGGGTTTCAGCTCAAACAATCTAAGCTCAGTTCCATTAGATTAAAATTTGAACAAGGCACACAGGCCAGAAGTAAGGACATGTCTCAAGAGGACAAAAAGCCAGATGGCCAATCCAGAATCCCAGTTAAAAAAATCCAGGAGAGCAAGCTACCCGTCTACCAAGTGTTTGCTAGAGAAAAGCAGCAGAAGGCCACAAACCTCCCCGATGAAAGTGTATCTGTGCAAAAAGATTTTATGGTGTTAAAAGCTAAAGATGAGCATGAGCAAAGCAATGAAATTGTTGTAAATGATGCTGGCTCTGATGAGGTGAAAAAACAGAGAACTGAAATGTCAAGTAAAGCGATGCCTGACCGTTTGTCTGAGCACCAGGCTAAAGACTTGGCATGCCATGTAACCTCAGAGTTAGCAACTAAGGGACCGTGGGACAAAAAGGTCTTTAGAACATGGGAAAGTTCTGGAGCCGCTAACAATAAGTCTCAGAAAGAAAAACTTTCGCATGTACTTGTTCATGATGTAAGAGAGAACCACGGTGGTCCCCCTGAGAGCAAAAGTGTTGATCAGAGGAGTGAGTTTCTGTCTGTGACTGAGAGAGAACACAAATTGTTAACAAATGGCTCTCTCTCAGAAATTAAGGAAATGACTGTAAAATCTCCCTCCAAAAAGGTCTTATATAGGGAATATGTTGTGAAAGAAGGGGACCGTCCTGGCGGATCTCCCGAGCAGCCCTCCAGGAGCGGGGAGGGTCCGGCCGTGTCGCACATCCCAGTCAGAGCGGCGGAGGGAAGGAGAGCGCCGTCTTCGCACATCCCCGATGGTTTGCGCGAGCAGTCGCCGTTTCCCAAACACGAACTATCGCAGACGTCACCCCCAGCAAGTCTGAGTAAAGAGACAGCGGAGACACAGCACTCGAATTCTCAGGAAGATGAAAAAGTTACCTATTCAGAAATCAGCAAAGTTTCCAAGCATCAGAGTTATATAGGCTTATGCTCACCTCTCGATGAAACTGAAACCTCCCCCTCCAAATCTCCTGATTCTTTAGACTTTAGCCCAGGAAAGGAATCTCCCTCTAGTGAAGTATTCGACCACAGTCCCATGGACGGATTGGAAAAAGTTGCACCACTAGCGCAGACGGAGGGAGGGAAAGAGATAAAAACTTTACCCGTTTATGTCAGTTTTGTACAGGTGGGGAAGCAATATGAAAAAGAGATACAGCAAGGAAGTGTAAAAAAAATCATAAGTCAGGAATGTAAAACAGTACAAGAGACCAGGGGGACCTTTTATACAACTAGACAGCAAAAGCAACCTCCTTCTCCCCAAGGTAGTCCAGAAGATGATACTCTAGAGCAAGTTTCCTTTCTAGACAGCTCTGGGAAAAGCCCTTTAACCCCAGAAACCCCCAGTTCAGAGGAAGTGAGTTACGAATTTACATCTAAGACACCAGACTCACTCATAGCTTATATACCAGGTAAACCCAGCCCCATCCCCGAAGTTTCTGAGGAATCGGAGGAGGAGGAGCAGGGCAAGTCGTCCTCCGTAAAGCAGACTGCGGGGGAGGGACCCGTAGGCACACACGAAATGCCTACCCATGTGAGCAAAGACTCTACCCAAAGACCCAAAACTAATAGGGTTGCCTATATTGAGTTTCCCCCTCCTCCACCGCTGGATGCAGACCAGATTGAGTCAGATAAGAATCATTATCTCCCCGAGAGAGAGGTCGGCATGACTGAAGTCAGTCTGCAAGATGAGCATGACAGGTACCAGCTGGCTGAGCCCGTCATCAGAGTGCAGCCGCCTTCACCAGTTCCTCCTGGGGCGGACGTCAGCGATTCGAGCGATGACGAATCTATTTATCAACCGGTTCCAGTTAAAAAATACACCTTCAAGTTAAAGGAAGCAGACGGTGAACAAAAAGAAATGACAAAATCCAAAGCTTCATCTGAAAAGGCTTCCAACCAGAAAGAATCAGAAACTAATGGATCTGGAAAAGATAATGAATTTGGCCTTGGCCTTGATTCGCCTCAGCATGAAACTGCCCAGAATGGGAACAATGACCAGTCCATCACCGAGTGCTCCATCGCGACCACAGCAGAGTTTTCTCATGATACAGATGCCACAGAGATTGACTCTCTCGACGGCTATGACCTGCAAGATGAAGATGACGGGCTGACGGAGAGCGATTCCAAACTCCCGAGTCAAACCATGGAAGTGAAGAAAGACGTCTGGAACACAGAGGGCCTTCCCAAGCCAGCCGATCGCTCCTTCAGCCAAAGTAAACTGGAAGTTATCGAGGAGGAGGGAAGGGTGGGGCCTGATGAAGACAAACCACCTTCTAAAAGTCCTTCATTGGAAAAGACTCCTATTAAGACTGACCAGAAGTCAGGGGCCCAGTTTTTCACACTAGAAGGCAGACATCCTGACAGATCAGTGTTTCCTGATACTTATTTCAGTTACAAAGTGGATGAAGAATTTGCCACTCCTTTTAAAACAGTAGCAACCAAAGGTCTAGATTTTGACCCTTGGTCTAATAACCGAGGGGATGATGAAATTTTTGACAGTAAATCGCGGGAAGATGAGACTAAGCCTTTTGGCCTGGCTGTGGAAGACCGCTCTCCGGCAACAACCCCCGATACAACACCAGCCAGAACGCCAACTGATGAAAGTACCCCAACTAGTGAGCCTAACCCCTTCCCATTTCATGAAGGAAAAATGTTTGAGATGACTCGCAGTGGTGCAATTGACATGAGCAAGAGGGATTTTGTTGAAGAGAGGCTCCAATTTTTCCAGATTGGTGAGCATACTCCTGAAGGGAAGTCAGGGGACCAGGGGGAAGGGGATGAAAGTATGGTCACTGCCACACCACAGCCACAGTCAGGGGACACCACTGTAGAAACCAATCTAGAGAGAAATGTAGAGGCACCTCCAGTCGACCCTAACCCCAGCACCCCGACCAGCGGAGAGTGTCAGGAAGGCACGCCCAGCACCGGCTCCCTGGAGAAAGCAGCAGCAGCCACTAACACCTTGAAAGCTGACCCCAAGTCGCGCACGCCTATAAAAATGGGAATTTCTGCGTCCACCATGACCTTGAAGAAAGAAGGCCCTGGAGAAGTCGCAGATAAGATAGAAGCTGTGATGACCAGTTGTCAGGGATTAGAAAATGAAACTATCACAGTGATTTCCAATTCAGCCGATAGCCACCTGGGCACTAGGCCCCAAGAAAAACACGATTTTCAAAAAGATAACTTTAATAACAACAACAATTTGGATTCTTCCACTATACAGACAGATAACATTCCAAGTAACGTAGTGCTGACAGAACATTCTGCACCCACTTGTACCACAGAGAAAGCTAATCCCGTGAAAAGCTCGTCAGGAAAAAAGACAGGGGTGCTGCAGGGACACTGTGTAAGAGATAAGCAGAAAGTGCCTGGAGAGCAGCAAAAGCCAAAGGAATCGATAGGGATTAGGCGCAAATCCAAACTTCCCATAAAGGCCACTTCATCAAACGCTATCTTCCCACCAAATCATATGCCGAACATTAGAGTGAGTAAAATGAAGCAGGTTAGTCAATCTGAGAAAACCAAAAGCCTCACTGCTTCATGTATAGATGCAAAGTCCAGGATTCCAGTAAAAAACACACACAGGGATACCATAGTTTCAGTTAGAAAGGCATGCACCCCACAAAAGCAAGGGCAGCCAGAGAAAGACAAGGCCAAACATCTTCCATCCAAGTTGCCAGTAAAGGTAAGATCCACCTGTGTCACCACCACCAATCCCACCACCACCACCGCCACTCCCACCGCCACTCCCACCACAGTTAAAGTCAGGAAAAGTCAGCTTAAGGAAGTATGTAAACATTCCATTGAATATTTTAAGGGAATTAGTGGTGAGACCCTAAAGCTTGTGGACCGCCTCTCTGAAGAAGAAAAACAGATGCAGTCTGAGTTGTCGGATGAGGAAGACAGTACCTCAAGAAACGCGTCGTTGTCCGAGAGTTCCCGGGGCGGCCAGCCTTCGGTTACAGCGAAGTCCGCTAGAGATAAGAACACAGAGGCAGCGCCTTTAAAATCAAAGAGTGAAAAGGCCGGCAGTGAGAAAAGGAGCAGTAGGAGGACTGGTGAGAATGAAGGCAGTCAGGTCTCTCGAGCGTTCTTTGCTCACATCCTGGAGAACGAGCCTAGTTTGTAAACACTTTCCAACTCGTAGACCCTAGTGCATGACCTGTCGTGATTGCCTGTGGAGTGACTTAATCGTAGTTTCTCATTCTGTCATTGTCATCTGTATGTGCTGTCTGTATACTCCTCTTTCTTCCTTTTAACCTGACTACACTGCAGACAGCTAGGGAAGCATGCTGAAGATAAGTGGTGTCATTCACGATGAGCAACTCTTTTCTTTTAATGTGCTAATGGGTATGATTCTGTCAAAGTAAAAGCACAGCTGTCGAAATCCCATCCTGGTGTTTTCACCAACACAACACTTCTGTGACTGTTGTGCAGTAGCTAGCGTGTCAGCATGTTCAGTCCCATTACATTGAGCATCCATGTAGTCTGACATTTGGCCTGATGCAGGTGAAAATCGAGTGAGTCATGTGAAAAGAGAAGTGTTCATGTAGGTGATTAGGACACATTTAAATGTACAGTGTTAGCGTTAGTCTCTGTGAAAGCTGAGTACTGGTAAAAGCAATTTTCCAGTATCGTTTTTCTCTTGATGATTATTTTAATTAAGAAATTGTAAATCGTAGGTCCACAGAGTCCATGTGAACGGACAGATATCAGGATGGCAATAGTAGCCGATCACCTCGGACTTAGTTGGACAGGTAAGTATGTATGCTCCTGAATAAAACAATACTTTCTTAGTTTCTTTGTCTTATTCACAAGTGTTTCATTATAAGAAACAAGCAATGAGTAAAAAATATTTTTATCACCCATAATTCTACCTATCCAGAGATGGTTACTGATAGTACCTCTATATGGTGTTTTTCAAAGCTCTTTGTATGCCCATTCATTAAAGAAAAGAAATTTCATCTTATTTTATCTTGAACTGAAGCACTTTCTTCACAATGGCATTTGTGATTATATAGAAAGAACCTTTTACTAATAGGAAATTTATTTTGTGTCATAAAAGGAAACATAGCTAAGGCCTATGACTTTTGAATAATTCAAAAATTATAAAGATGGTTCATAGCCATAGAGCAGCTCAGTGGCTCACTTAACCCATGCTTAGGTTTCACAAATTTTAATCATTCATAAGCCATCTTCACAATTTTTATGAAGTACACATTTATATGTTTATTTAATTGATAGTTTTAAGCAGATTCAATTTTGTGCTCCAATATTAATAATGGAAAATAAGGACCATTTTCAGTAATTATATAAGAAAACAAAGGAATGAGAGTTTAAATTTTGAATTAAAAATTTTTTAAATAGGCCTGGCTGGTGTAGCTCAGTGGATTGAGCGTGGGCTGGGAACCAGACGGTCCTGGTTCGATTCCTAGTCAGGGCACATGCCTGGGTTGCGGGCCAGGTCCCCTGTGAGGGCCACGTGGGGGCAACCATACATTGCTGTTTCTCTCCTTCTCTGTCTCCCTCCCTTCTCCTCTCTCTAAAAAATAAATAAATAAAATCTTAAAAAATTTTTAAATAGAATACACAAATCTATTAGTTTACAAAACTAGGTAGGTTCTATGAAATGAATGAAACTATTTATGATCACTAGGTAGTAAAGGAATATTTGGCTTTATTTTGCTTTATTAAAGATGAAAACAAGGTTCTGTGTCAATTGGATAATCCTGCTCTGAATTAGCGAAATTTTAAGTTTTGTAGGTTGGGTGCATTTTTTTTAATGCACAGCTAAAAAACGTAACCATTTAAAAATGTTAATTATTGTCATATCTAAAGTCATCTTGCATACCATCAGTGACCTACATTCTAGACTCTGGAAAATAATTATCTATGCTGTTAAGAGGGAGCACATGAAACTAGATTCTGACAAGCAAGGTCATCTAAATATTTTTCATTGCATGCGCGAGTCCCTCCCCTTCCTGCTTACTAAGCGTTCCTCCCCTCTTCAACCCCGTCCTCGCTCTCAGATGCACTGCTAATACCCAGGAGCCTGGTGGGCCTCTGAGAAGACAGGTGGTCTGAGTAATCACTCGCCGGTTGTTGAGAGTTAATCAATTCATTGTACATAAATATTTGCTAACATAAAATTAACAATAATATTTGCATTTTAACATTGGACATGGTAATGTGAAAATGTGCTGGAGCCAATATTGATTTTGCAGTATCGAATGCCCATAACTATTAGATTACTTTCCATGAGCAAATCCAGTTTTCAGTTTGTCAGAGTAAATTTTTGGAGAAGATGTGATATGAGAATAGCCAGAAATAAGCCATAAAACGATAGAATTCCTACTGAGAATGTCTTTGCTTCATTCAGTCTCTGGAAAAAAATACCGTCCGGTTCTGAGGGCTTGTTGGGCAGTACATTAGTTGTGTCTCTTAAAACATGGAGAAATGAAGAACTTAAAACAAACTTAACTTTTTAAATTAGAACCCCTATAGGCTCCATGAAGATTATTAGGAAAACTATCACCTCAGAAGAACAAAATTTAAATCTGTCCTTCAGACTCACTGTTAAGTAATCTTAGTGTACTTTGATTTTTTTATAAAAAGCTTTTTAAAATGTTATATACATGATGCAATTTTTTGCTCTTTTATTTGTAATTACATAGTTTCTACAAAAATTAAATACTCTCTGATCTTGGTTTAAATGGCTAACTAGCCTATAGACATACTTTCTATAGTGTTGTTCTAACTGTGGGTCACTAGTGAGTCATGAACTCAAGGCATGCTTTGGTTTTGCACTTCAGTGGGACAGAATGAAAAAGAAGACGTCTGTGTATGAAGGCTAGTTTTGCTCTGTAAGGATCTGGTTTCGTTTATATCAATACTATGTATTTCTCACTGTAGGCCCTGATCAAAACAATTTGCAAGGCACTGCGTTACCTTAATGAACTCTTCTTTTGTTCAACACCTTCGTTGTTTTCAGTTTTTCATTAGTATAAGCCTACAATGAACACTGACATGTATAAGTCATTGTGCACAACCCTATGTTTTCCCAAGACAGATTTCTGGAAGTAAAATCATTTGTTCAGAGGATATGGAGTTTTTTGAGCTTCCGAATGCATTTTGCCAAATTGCTGGAAATATGGTCCAACCACTGTGCTGTATGCCTGAAACTAATACAAATAATATTGAATGTTTAAAAAAAGTACTTTTGATTAAGTTTTTAAAATAACCAATATAAAAAAGAATACTTCTTAAGCAGGATAGAATCTTTTTCCATGGAAGGATATTTTCCCATTTATTTTTATAATTATTTAAGGTACTACATACCTAATACAGTTTTTTAATTGTACAGAAAATTTACAGTGTAAAGTAAGTCTTCTCGTCTTTGACTCCTACATTTCCCTCTACCAAGGCAGCCACCACTACTCATGTACCTTCCCAAAGACACTCTCTGCATTAACAAGCCTGAGTATATGCATCTAGAGGTACAGAAAGCTATCTCCCTTTTGTTTTTTACACAAGTGGCCACATATCATAGACAATGATCTGGCCTAGAGTCATCATTGAACCCCTGAAGTGGAGTTCGTGAAACTTGACGGCATATAGAGTATTATAGGAGTAACATGTGTGTTTCGTGAAGACTGCAGAGGGTAAACACGACCAGCATCTCTTGTGCTATATATTTATGAACCGTATGTCCCTACATATCTTGTATGAAGTTTGCTGAAATTGAAAGAATAATTGTCTGCATTAAAAGAATTCAGCAATATCTTGTTTGTACAGATCAATAATCTAGGTAATCTTGAAATTTAATTGTAACTAAGAGTTAAATCACAGCCTGTGTATGATCACCGTTTTCCTGTGAAATCAAGTATATAAAGATTAATGAAATGCTCAAGGTTGTACGTAGGTTTTACTGTAAATTTTTTTTTGTGGCAGTCGAGCATTACTTTTATGAAATATATGTGATACAAATAGAATACGAAGTCTTAGTAACTCTTTTTCTTTTCTACAGAACTGGCAAGGGAACTGAATTTTTCAGTGGATGAAATCAATCAAATACGTGTGGAAAATCCAAATTCTTTAATTTCTCAAAGCTTCATGTTATTAAAAAAATGGGTTACCAGAGACGGAAAAAATGCTACAAGTATGCTGAAGTTATTTTACTTTAACTTTCAAAAATGCATATATCCAGTATTTTGATAAGCCTGTAAATAAAATCAGAGTAATCAAAAAGTAATAAGTCTTTTGAAATGACACTTGCCTAATTTAGTGCAAATATTCTAACCTACCTTAGGAGGCTTTCAGAAAGCAACGGGTAGGGAATTTACTGCATTGTCTGTAGTGCTCTCTGTGGCGATCAAAAATGGAAATAGGATGTTAGTTGTTAAATCATGGGGCAGTAGTCAAACACTCTGAAGTTACGTTACGGTCAGAGACGGAATTGCAGGGAGGCTGAGAGGGAAAACTAGGATCAAGTTATGGGATCAAGTCATTTGATCCCACTTGGTCTGTGGCGGCAGAGAATTCTCTAATATTACTGGGCGTGGTTTTGTTGTGGTGCCTGCCGGGGGCGTGGTTCTTCACGATGACACATGCCAACTCAGCAATGTGGAACACGTTACCGAGGGGGTGCCTGGGTCAGCCTGACCGTAGTAAGACATTACATGCTAAGCATCAAATATGCGGGTGACCTACTTTGACAGTCCAATAGGAGAGGAACATGTTTAACATTTTATTAGATCTCTCTGTTACTAAAAGGAGTGTAGCTATGTTTAGGCTAATCTGCTCTGCATCTTACAATGGAGCGAACGTTGCCGTCATCACACACAGCTTTATAGGGTGATTCTGAAGACCCTCACGGATCTTCCCTGCAGCAGTGGGTTCTCTGAGCCCTCTGGTCTTCAGAGCTGCAGTGAAGGAAGAGCTAAGGAGCCAGCGGGGTTGGAAAAGCCAAGCCTTTGTGTGGATGTTGTGATGATTGGAAGAAAGTAATTTCATTGGATTTTCAAACTGTTTTTTTTTCTCCTTTTTCAGCTGATGCCTTAACTTCGGTCTTGACAAAAATTAATCGAATAGATATAGTGACTCTGCTAGAAGGACCAATATTTGATTATGGAAATATTTCAGGCACCAGGAGTTTTGCAGATGAGAACAATGTTTTCCATGACCCTGTCGATGGTAATTGAATTCAGTGTTCATATTTATTTAATCGTTGGATAAAATTGGAAAGTGTAGTAACACAAAGTGTAGTGCAGCCAGTAAAAACCAGCTAGATGGTGATTTGCTTGACTTAATTTCTCGTTTTCGCAGCATTTTCTCTGCCAGAGTTTGCAAATATATACTCTAATAGAACAAATGATAAATGTCTCTGTTATGTAAAACAAATAATGAGCATAAATTATCTGAAAGAATTCTGTTTCAAATATTTTATGTGACCAAATGTAAAAAAAAAATTAAAGAGGCATTGCTTTTGTCATTTTCATATTAACCTTAAAAACTAGTGAACTAGTTTATTCATATGTAGGCTAAACCAAATTCGGCGCTCTTTTACCAAGTAAGTAAGGTATTGGGTCAAATTTAAGCATATAATATATAAATTGTTAAGTAAGATGCTGGTTGCTCTTTTGGGACCAAGTATTTAAACCAGTAATGAAGAAGTCTAATGTATCACCCAAAAAGTATTGTGCTTATTCAGCATCATTTTAACTTCATGTGCTATTTTTTTGTTTGAAAAATTCCTATTTGATCTATAGTTTATAAAAAGCAGCATAATTTCTAATTCAATGAGTGTGGATGTCTCAAACAATGTAATTCCTCTTTTACATTAGCTCAATATATATAATAATATATCATCTTTCCTTCATTGTGTAAATTTGGGCTTTTTTTAATCAAAGTATTAAGAAAAATATAGCATGTTTTTCAAGATGCTCATCTTCCTTCACAAATGGAATTTATTCCTATAATTAATTTGGAGTAAAAAATGTCAATAATGGTGTGAAGGCAAGAACTAGGGATATCTTTCCACTATTTCAAGTTTTGAATAATATGGTGATTTTTCCCCAGTTTTAAACCAGCAATGTTAAACTAACAAGAATAAATAACTTCTAATTCGGAATGTTATGTGACAAAAGATCTCAAAGTTGACAGAGAATTTTAAGCATAACCTGTTATCCACATAATATAAGCATGATGGGTAATAATATCAAAGTGTTTTTTATTTTTTAAGCTTACAAATATAGGACCTTGGGGAAAAGCTCTCTTCAAGTCCTTATCTTACATGTGAGACCACATATTGGTAGCCAAACTTTTTGCACTAAAGACACCCCACATCAAATTATGAATTATTGCCACATTACAGTTTATAGAATTTTTTAATATTCTTTAATAGTAGCTCAATAAACAAAATCACCAGAAAACAATAACAGTATTCAATGGGATTGAAAGCTGCGTTTAACTTTAACCTTTTAAAATCAAAATACTATTAAATAAATTCACAAGAGCTTCTTGTTTCTAATCTTAATATTTTACATGTCTTTTATAACTTCTTAGGGGAATTTAGGAATATGCATATGAGATAAGCTTCACTTACGCAGATTATGAACCTCAGCCAATCTTAGCCAATTTATCAGCAAGACTGCGGTTTATAGGTGACCAGAACAGAAAAATGTTCACTTACCTATAGTGCTGAACTTACAATAAAAGCTATTGGTGTTTATCTTGAACGGATAAAAAAAAAATCAGGGTTTCATTTTATAGACTAATAATACAGAAAATGTGCTTGGTTGACCTTTTTTTCCTGTCTCTCCTCTTCATTGAAGTTCTGGAAACTTCCTTTCCTCACCATGACCAGACCATTGTTGACTTTTCTCGCTGCTCAAGGAGCAAAATACTCCCTTAGTCCATGCAGAAAAGTTTAAAACAGGAGAACTACTCCCTCTACCCCCTCTGTGTAGTCCACTTAATAACCCAACGTGTGTCATGGCCTTGTCATGAATATTCAGAGCTCTCCGAGAACAGGTTCCCTCTGTCTCTGTTGTGCATCATTTCTGTTTTCTCTTTATTTGACTCATGGCTCTGAGTGGACCCCTGCCACAGGTTTCCCAAAGCCTCCGCGTACGCCACCACCCTCTCATCTCTGACGCATGATGCCACCTGAAGACTGTACATGGAGTCTCTTTTCCTTTATCTGCTTTTTCAGCCCTTTTCCTAACATCTTTTTAGAACTTTTTCCCAGTGCTACTGCTCCAAAAATCTAACAGTCATTTCTTTCCAAAGATTAAACTCATTTTTCTGTGCTATAAATTTCATGTGAAATAAGTAAAAATTAGAGTTGGGTAGAATTGCTCATATGTACAGTTCTTAATATGTTATAAGTAATTATAAAAATTGGTTTCTATTTAGTCCAGCACAATATAGATTTTACATACTAAAGGTAGAAAGATAATTAATTCGGCCATGGAATAAATGTATCTTATATAATGACAAGTAACTTTACATTGGAATAGTCTGTGTATTTAAGTTACTGTATTAAAATTATCAAAATTCATAGAAACAATCTATATCTTAATATATTCTATTTTATTATAGTTTGCAGTAGTCTTTTATTGTATTACATTTAATTGAACTAAGCCAATAATTTATCATCCTGTAACTCATCATACATTTTCATACCTGATATAATTTGTCATTCCATGTGTTTTTGTTTCATGTGCTCTTAATTCATTCCAGTCAGCCCAAATGTCCTGTCTTCCTAGGTTATTCTTCCCTTCAAGTGGAACTGGAAACTCCCACAGGGTTGCACTACACACCACCCACCCCTTTCCAGCAAGATGATTATTTTAGTGATCTCTCTAGCATAGAATCTCCCCTTAGAACCCCCAGTAGACTGAGTGATGGGCTAGTGCCTTCCCAGGGAAATGTAGAGCATTCAGCAGATGGACCTCCAGTTGTAACTGCAGAAGACACTTCCCTAGAAGACAGCAAACTCGAAGACTCAATGCCTTTAACAGAAATGCCTGAAGCGGTGGATGTAGATGAGAGCCAGTTGGAGAATGTGCGTCTGAGTGAGTATCCTCAATACCTTGGAAGTATGGCTGGGTTCCCGAAAGATGTTAAACCCGCAGAGCCATTGAAACAAACTAGAAAAGTAAGAGTAAGCTCTGAGCAGCAAGACAAAGGAAAATCTGGTCCTGATGAGGAGATGACAGAAGAAAAATTCAAATCTCTATTTGAGGACATTCAGCTTGAAGAAGGAGTAGAGTCTGAGGAGATGACAGAAGAAAAAGTGCAGGCTATTCTTAAACGTGTTCAGCGAGCAGAACTGGAAATGTCTTCAATTGCAGGTTGGCAGAACGAGACGAGTGGAACCCTGGAGTCCCCGGCTCAAGCGCGAAGAATGACGGGCGGGTTACTGGACCGACTGGATGACAGGTACGGCTGCTGCCGAGAGCAGAATGAAGCACAGGCTGCATGTTGGCAGTTCATTTTGAATACTGTGTCTGCTTTTCAGCAACTACCCTTTTTCTGAATTACCATCCCAGTGTTGGGATAATACGTGCTTTAAAGGTTGGTTCATTCTGCTAACCTGGAGAGGGGAAGTTACATTAAACTCAGATGTAATTCTTAAAACTATTGACAGCCTGAAGTGAAATGAAAACCGTTTTACATACACGCCAAAGACTTATGCATCGTTTACTTTAGAATACCACTCTTTTCTAGTGGATTACTTGTTTTATTCTTTTCACATAGCCAGTAATTAATGTTTATTCAAAATAATATAATAGATAAAATTCCACATCTTTTAGAAATATAAACACTTCTATTATTTCCTGACTGCAAACATAAGTGTGCTTATTAAACAAATTTTAATAATATAGATTTAAAAAATCAGTGCAACCCCACAATCTAGCAGTAATAACCACCATTAAATTTTGGTGGATTTCTATTACATGCATTTTTTTAACTCAACACAGAAAATGCAGAGCAGGGAAAGAGAAAAGTCATCACCTTTCTGCCATACTAAGAAAAATATATTTTATATAATATCCTTCCTATTTTACACATCATTTGTAGTACCCCAAATAATATTGTCATGATAGAAATTTTTTTATAACCAACATAATTCCCTAATTATGAATCAGTTTTTTATAGTGGCCTTTCTCTAGAAAGGGGGAGTTTCACGTCCTGCAGACATTGGTTAAGATCTTACCATCATTAGATTTGCACTTGCAACTTTGGATGAATTTCGAAGCTCTGAGAATGTCATTTTAATCAGCTTTAAAAATAGGAAAGACTGTTTGCTCAAACAGGTTTATGGATTGAAAAAGAAAGCTTATAGCATGCATACCAAATGACTGGTACAGATAGTCTCCTAGTAATGGTTGGCATTATTTTTTTATGCACACATCAGACTAAAATATATTTACTTCAGTGGCACCTAATAATAAACTTAAGTTTGATACAGAAAAATAAACAACAATGTTCATAACCACAAAAATTTCCAAAGATGGAGTTTATAAAATTTGCAAAGATGAGTTTACAAAACTCCTTTTGCAGAATGGTAGTGTCAGTGAATTCTGTGTTCAGTCTACCAAAGAGATAATTGCAAAGACGACAAAAAGCACTAACTTCGATGTCTATGTTCAGACATAGTCACATAATTTATAGTTATACAACAGGAAACAGACTTAAAAACAGTTATGTCATAGGGTCTTCATGGTTTGCTGGGATGGTTTGTCCTTCCACATACAGAAATGGGTGTTCCATTGATATTTTTATAACTGTATTTAGATAATCAATGTGATTATAAGCATATACACATGCATATACACAAAATATATGTCAGATATATAAAACATTGCACCAGTTATTGCCTTCAGAATTCTACAGGGAATAAGACACTGAAAACAATACAGAAGCTGCAGAATGAAAGCCTATACTGAAACTATTAAAAATTAGAAATCAATTTTTTAAAGTACTGGAAGAGAAAGACTTAATAATTGACAGAGAAACAGTCCTCCTGGAAGTAGAAGCAGTGCGTGAGCACCACGGCCTGCTCACGGGTGAGGGTCAGCAGAGGTCAGGAGCGTGGGAAGATGAGAGCCGAGTCAGGGCATTACAGCTGGAAAGCGTGAGGGCAGGAGTCACAGTGGAAACCCACACAAAGACTAGAATCGGGGGGCTCTCGGGGGCACCAAGCTCTGTTTACAGAAACTCCCTTTACACCTTAACAGCAGTTTCATCTCTGGTAGTATAAAAGCATTTGGAGATATTCTCCTCTTTTAGGTTAGTGGACCTGGAACTTTGAGCAGTCCGCGAACTGTTCAGGATTACTTTTTAAGATACAGAGTCCAGGTGGCTACAGAAGTGCAGTTAAGCAAAGCAAAACACAAACCGACAGCCCAGCCAGCCAGGTTGCTGGTGGAGTGCAGGGGCTGCCTGGGGGCTGCGCGGCACCTCCTCACCCTCACACCCACGAGAGCCCCTCTCCCAGTTGAAATCCAGTGACTGGAGTTTTCATGCCTTTCTATCAGGTTGGCCAAAAGGTCCATTTAGGTGTTTTTCATAAAATAAAAGACACATTTTTCATTTTTACCAATAACTTTATTGATTTGGATATTTTGAATCTGTTGGCCCTCTCCTGCTATTGGCTTCCAGTGGGTAGTGGCCAGGGGAGCTGCTAAACATCTCCCCATGCATAAGACAGCCCCAGCAAGAATTATTTGGCCAAAATGTATATAGTGCCAAGAAATTTTGAAAACCACTTTTGACATGTTCCATCAGTCACAGCATCTTATCCATATACTGCACAAATTTTTTTTTAATTTTTACCTTTCTTGAAATAACAGCATAATACACCAAAAATGTTTTGTATCTTCTTCCATCTTTAATATTAAAATGGCTGCACAAAAATTCACCAATTTTGATTTTTTTTAATGCACACTGATGTGACAGTTGTCACAATGCAATCTAACAAAAGTATTTCCAATAAAGCTAAAGACAATTAAGTGCTACTAGAGCCATCTTACAGTAAAAAACGTTAGTGGACTTTTTGGCCAATCCACTATTTTATGCCTTCTGAAGTCCGTTGTCAGCCATGTGTTTCCTTTGTAAATGTCTACATTTCACCTTTTGCAGCCCAGACCAGTGTAGAGATTCCATTACCTCATATCTCAAAGGAGAACCTGGAAAATTTGAAGCAAATGGAAACCATGCAGAAGTCACTGCAGAAGCAAAGATGAAATCCTACTTTCCAGAATCCCAAAATGATGTAGGGAAACAGAGTACTAAGGAAACACTGAAACCAAAAATACACGGATATGGTCGCATTGAGGAACCAGCATCATCACTAGCAGCATATCAGAAGTCTCTAGAAGAAACCAGCAAGTTTGTCATAGAAGAGCCTAAACCCTGTGTGCCTGTCAGCATGAAAAAGATGAGTAGGACTTCTCCTGCGGATGGCAAGCCCAGGCTCAACCTCCACGAAGAAGAAGGGTCCAGTGGGTCTGAGCAAAAGGTACGTCATCTGGTTATTTTCTTTAAACTGAATGTACTGATGCTTCACTTCATTTAATGTTGCAGCGTTTGACCCAAGTTCTTTATTATTTCCAAATTATAAATGTGTAATCGAAAATTGTGACCCTAGCATTAGGATGGTCAGTGACGCAGACTGTGAAAGAATTCACAAAGAGAAGTGCAGAAAGCAAAGTTTTTTACTGTTTCTTTCCTAAGACAGGGAAAGGGTTCAATGCGGAGATACGCACTGGCACCAGCCCTGAGGGGTAGGGGCTGAGTTTTTATCAGGTGATGGGCGGCTGCAGAGCAGGATGTTTCGGTTGGCTGAGACTTGTTTCGATGTTATCTTCGGGTGCAGGGTCCAGTCGCTGTGGTCTGGTATGTCCTATTTCATAAATTCCTGGAGCCTCTGTGCCTTCAGGGTACTTCCAGGAATTTTCTAGTCCCGAGGATAAAGGCTCATAAGACAATTAGGATGAGTCATGCTTTGTGGGGTCCAGGCAGCTCTGGGAGAGAGGGCCTGAGAAAGGGACTTTTGTCCTATTAACTAATATTGGGAGTAAAGAAAGTTCTGAGTAAAACACAAGCTGTTTGATCATTCATAAGGTAGGAAAAAGGAAATACAAATCTCTTTAGCCAATTTTCAGAAGGGAAAAGAACTACAGAGATGCTAAGTAACTAGTTTAAGATCCAGTATTACTTTGGGATTTAGGTTTCCTAATCTCAATCCAGTCTTCTTTCTTCTGCAAGGAGGGTAATTGTTCTAACCCTACCTGATTATTTTGCATAATTTTAAAAGTTTATAGCATATCACCCGTAAGGTCTATTGTCAGAAAGTGTGTTTTAAAAATTGAAGAAAGAGTTCCCAAGACTAAAATGAGGTGGGTATGTACGACTGTTGGTTGACAGCATTTAGAAATTTAAAGTTAAAAGTGTCATTTTAATAATTTTATATCTAAATTGATAATTATCTTAATGCTTTTTGAGTAATTTTAAAACCTACTGCCATAGAGTTCTTTGCTTGCTCTTTCTATTTATATGTTTTGTGGTACCATTAATAGTTATTTTTTATGCATTGAAGTTTATCATGTTTATATATTTTAAAGAGTTAAATTGAAATTATGATTCATAAATGGATATAAGAAAATAAAATTCAGCTCATTTTCCTATTTTTTTATTGGTTTTTGCTGTCAAGTTTTATGTCTTTTCATGAACTATGCAGTAGATGTAGATTGAGAGTTATACATCTTTGGAATAATAGCACTTGCCATTTTCCCTAAAACGTCTGGTTCACTTAAGATCTACCACAGTGTTTTAGGTAGGAAAGTCTCCTGTCAAATAATGAGTTCATGACTAATTTGAGCTTAAAAAAAAATGTATGAACTCCCAATCACTCAGGAGCTAATTGTCGGTTTATCAACTAATCACATGCTCTCCTTCTCCCTTTTGCAGACTATCTTTTGACCATTTTCCTGCTCGTTAGGAGGGAAAGTAAGAGGAAATGGAATTGTCAGCCTTTCTTTCACTTCCTTCCTGACGAGAGTTTCCATCTTTTAGTTCATTCTTCGTCTGTAGGAGCAATATGACTTTGAATAGACTGATGTTTAACTATGAAATTGTATTCTGCAAAAGCCTATTAAAACCAATAGAAAGTTCTGAAATCAAATTATAAATAAGCACTTTTATGTGCGCACAGATTGGCTATTGGGGAACCAGGGAGAAGGCATAAAAAGGGTTTAAAAACAGAAGTCTTAACCCTGAAAGGAAGCTCAGCTGAGTTTATCAGTAATGGAAAGCAATTACTACTAGGAAATGTTTCCAGACTTTCTTACAAGTATGTTTCTTTGGTATTGGTCACTGGTCCTACTCCAATGCATAAAGGCTTTCTGAGCATAGAAATTCATAATGGAGTTCGAGCTTCTGGTAGATTATAAGCCTGACCTCACAAGAAATCCAAAGATGTTCAGGATGGGTGTTTTGCGGCTCTACCACAGCACAACTAAGTCATCTGATGTATGGTTTCAGAAAACAGCCCCCTTTTTGTCCCCTAAATAATCAGGTCAAAAGTCCGGGCGCGGCTCTTACACGGATGACTGTCTGCTGTTACAAGGTAAAATTCTGCTGTTTTCCACCTCTTCCTGGGCGGCAACTCATGGCAAGGAGCACTGAGAAAATCCCACTCGGCCTCTTAGTTAACTCTGTTTACCAATTCCTAGAGAATTCTCTGGAAGGAATCCTGAGGAGATCCTACTACCACATTCTCTTCCCATCACCTTCAGATCAGTCCAGACTCCCAGAAGAGGGTAGAAACTAAAATATTGGCCAAACAGCCGCTTTTTCTTTATATGAGGGACTGGTCTCAGGTGATTCTTGATATGATTATGGTATTACTGACATCTAGATTTGTTGTTATTGTTTGCATTATCCGTTCTTCTTTTAATTTATCCAAGCACAGACTTTTCCCCAGTTTACGATTCCATCTTTGGTTAATGGAGATTGGACTTTGCACATCTGATCTGTTAATCCCTGAATGCTGATTAGCACCTCCTTCCTCTCACAATATGAATTCCTCTTACCTTTGTGTGCTTTTTGAGCCATTGCAGGGCCTCCTTCCACCATATTAGGTCATTCTCAGTGGCCTGAATTTATGGTCCTTTTTTAAAAGGCTTAAAAAGTAATAGAAAACCTAGCAACCAATATCTTTGCAATGAGTAAGAAATTCAAAAACTTTCCATTTGAGACCATATTGGTAGGATATTCTGTTCAGATAAAATTTACTTCAAAGTCATTGATATTATACTTTTACATATTTGTTAAGTTTAACTTTGGTGAAAATGGCCTCCTTTATTATTTGACTAACATTTTGTAAACCATTTTAGCTGGCACTTATACCTCCCATAACAATTTTACTTTTTTTTTCTTTTTAATTACCATTACTGCCATTGATTTTTCTAATGGATAGTAACTACAACTTCTAACTCTGGGACTATCAGATTTGAGGTAACTAGTAAACTTAGAAAATAGTATCAGAATTATTTTCAGAATTCCATCATTAAAATTTAACTACAAAACCACTCAGTAAATATTCTTCACCATGACTTTTAATTAGAAGCCAAAGATATTTTTCCCTTTGAATTATGAACTGTTTACCTGTTGGTAGTTTTTCCATATTCCTATCCTATTGTCTTAAATTTCATATTTGTGTAATCACCATATCCTATCCGTAACATATTCTTGTCTGCCAAATGTTTTTTGTATTCTAATTTCATATCAGTTCTTTGATAAGACCCAATAAGACCCAACCTTTAACACGCTTTACATTATTCCTTCACGTATTTGAATAAACTCTTAACTGAGTATCAGTTATGTGCTAGGTGCCAATTATGCTGATATAAATTCTTTACCTTTTATAACATTCAAAATAGCTTTTGATAAATTTGTCAGATCTGACCAAAATTTCATAAAAATCAAATCCCATGCCTTTTTCTGTAATCAAGGAAACACAGCCCAAACTATAAGATTATACATTCAAGTCAAATGTATATAGCCTTAAAACTAGTTTAAAAATGAGTATTGATTTTTTTCTTCAAACTAATAAATAGTAGCATGTACTTTCTGATGCCAATAAGATTCTATAATTGTTATTTTTAGTATTTTATCATTCTGTTACCTTGGTTTTTATCATATATATGCAGGTAAAAATCAAGGTAATTAAATACACTAATTATACATAAACATATATGCACACATGTACAGAGTGAAATTCACTTAGAATCCTGCTCAAAATTAATATTTTCACAGATACACATCATGATTTTCCTTGGGGTGGGGTGGGGGGACCAGCAAGTAAAAGTAATTCTTTTTTGATTTCCCTTCTCAGAATGTCTTTTCTCTTAAATGTGATGGTTAAAATTATGCTAAAAATACATTTGTCAGGACTTTAAAGACAGTGACTCAAGCTCAGAGGAGGAACGGAGAGTCACCACCCGCGTTACTCGCCGGCGTTTGATTATAAAGGTATCCTGTAGCCGGATCCTTATGGGGCAGCGTTATATTCTTATTAGCAGGTCCTTTCTTGTGGTTTGAAAAATTCAGCATGCTTGATAACTAAATGGCTCAGTGTATGTTTGCTTGCACATTTGGAAGCTTATAAACATAACAAAAAGCAACATGACTACATGTTGCTTGGTAGTCAGTATCTGTCTAGGCCTGTGTTTGACATGTGGCAATTGTAATTTTATCTGGGAATTGTGAATTGGATCCTGCTTTCCCTGGAGAAGTATTATATGTGTGAACAAAGATTCTATCTTGGTGAGAGAATAGTTCATATCAAACAAAATGTTCAATTGTGGTAAGATAAAGAAGAAAGAGATTATGACTGAGAATTTTGGCATTATGGCCTACATATATGTGACATTATGCAAATTAAGCAAAAACTTCTAAAATAGGTTTGTTAAATTTATTGAGGTGACATTGGTTAATTGCTTTGGATGGTGGGCACACAATGCAACGTACAGATGATGTATCATAGAATTATATACTTGAAACCTATATAATTTTATCAACCAGCGTCACCCCAATAAATGAAATAGGTTTTTACCTTGACAAAATGCAACCTGATTGTTTTTGTATGTTAAAGTATAGGAAGCAATTTTTACTGCAATGAAAAATATCATTTCACCTGTTACAGCACAGTTGAACACTATGAAAAAATCTTGCTTTCCCTCACAAAGGCCTTTTAAAGCACTGGCCTTAGGCATGGTAAGGTCCAGCAGAATGTGTCTCAGTCTGCTGCTTGTCTGTGTCACTGTCTTTAAGGAGCTTTCTTGATGTTAAAACAATTGGCTGCAGAGAACTAGGAAGCGGTTTTCAGTGCACAGGCCTCTCTGAACGTAGTCCAAATAACTGGAGGTTCCTTGGTGGGCAGCTCTAGAAAGAAAGGAAGGGAGATGTATATTGAAAACCATTTATCAAACATCATCCATTTCTAAAGTGTTAGGAGACCCAACAGTGAGCAGAGGTGTTGGCTTAGGTATTTTAATACCTAAACTTCTTAATCCTGCTGCTTGTACTTTTCATGTAGAACAGATTAAAGAAGAGGAGAAAATCTGCTCTAGTGCAATTTTTCAGGCTCTGGAAACATTAAGGAAGAAAATAAGTTCTTGTCTAAATCTTAAATTATCCCCCAATCAACCTTGAGCTCAGTAGGGAGCTATCCAAAAAAGCATGAATTGCTTATTTGAAAATTTCATATAGGCAAGCCAAAGTACTTATTGGTGTCTAGCATATTTGCAAGCATCCAACCTGCTATCCATAAAATCCTCATAATTACTTCCCTCATGTTCCTGGAATTTAAAAAATAGAGATAATTCAGTTTTCTGAAGGAGTTAAAGCCATACTCTTTGTTTGCCCAGGCTTGGCTATTCCCATAATCAATGTCTCCAAAAATAGTATTTTAAAGTGAAATGTCTAGAAAAAGCACACCAGACATATGGTAACTTGCTTCTTATGCCTAACCTGTTATATACTCATGCTGCATGCAAATCTACCGTATGCCTTTAAAATAGCTGCCCTTTATAAAAGTTGGCTCTCCTTTATACAGGAGTGGGCAAAAGTAGGTTTTATAGTCATAATACGAATAAATAATAATACAAAAATAGTCCTGGCCAGGTGGGTCAGTTGGTTGGAACATCATCCCCTACACCAAAAGGTTGTGGGTTTGATCCCCACTGGGGGCACCTACAGGAGCCAAATGATCAATGTTTCTCTCTCTAAAAAAAAAAGAACAAACATGTCCTTGGGTGAAAATTTTTTAAAAAAAGAATAAACTGTTTCATATACTCACAACTGTAAACCTGCTTTGCCTACCCCTGTATAGGACAGAAAAAATAAACAAACATAATCCTGCAAAATGTGGGAGGGCAGAGGGTAAAGAAATATCACTCTGGCCCGGCTGGTGTAGCTCAGTGGATTGAGCGCGGGCTGGGAACCAGAGGGTCCCGGTTCGATTCCCAGTCGGGGCACATGCCTGGGTTGCGGGCCAGGTCCCCAGTGAGGGCCATGTGAGAGGCAACCATACATTCTCCCTCCCTTCTCCTCTCTCTGAAAATAAATAAATAAAATCTTAAAAAAAAAAAAAAACTCCCCCTTTAAAAAAAAAAAAAAAAAAGAAATATCACTCTGAAAAAGATAAAATCAAAACAATAAAACCATCGATCCCCGCCCCCAAGTCAGTGAGACTTATTTGTGTTCTCCTAGCATTATAGACATGCATTAAGTTAGCTTTTGTTAGTCGTTATATATTCGAGCTTAATATATAATTAATTATATAAAATATTTTAATATTTTCATTGAGAACTTAAGTTTAAAAGACCAAAATACCCTATAATGCTGCAGGCATCACGAAACAGAGGAGTTGGTGTGCTCCCCGAATCCCTACTTCTTGAAGTTAGTGGAGTTTTAGGGGGGGTTGGTGACCATCATCAGAGAATGGGTTTTATAACAGGGTAAAGTAATGTATAAACAATAGAATCACTCACATAAGCTTTGAGAAATATCTTTTGTATGTGACATACAAAAGAGAAATCAAAAGCTAAAGAATAGCTGTAATTATAATTTGAAGCTATAAGTGTAACAATCTTTGTAAGTTACATACATAAGAATCGTTCAGGTTCATATTTTCCTGTTCAGATTCTCGGGGCAGTAGAAAAAGGTCAGTCACACTTCTATTGCTTTTCTCTTTACTCCTATGTTAGTATTTTTCTAATATAAAAGAGCTTGCGACGACAGTAGTATATGGTAAATGTGACATGGGAACCGTCTCTGTCAAAAACATAAACTGAGAATCTTAGGTCCTAAAGGGATCACCAGTATTTTACTGGGTGACAAAGCTGAGGATCAGACGTGAGTGAATTTATACAGAATCACAGCAGGGAATAGCAGTTTTGGGACCAGCGTCTAATCCCCAGCCCTCTAGGGAAGTATCTTCTACTGGCTTTTTCTGTAATACCATATTCTTTCTCTTCCAGAACAAATAAAAATAATAACAACTTTTTCTAGACTAAATTAGGATATCTCCCCTGAAAACTATTTGATGGGGCTGGCATATTCAACTTCAAGGGGCCGTCCAACCTTGGACTAAACCAACATATGTAGACTGTTCGCCACCTAGAATCTCAAAGCTGAAAACCACCCTGGGGTGGCGCCGGCCTCCCAGAGCGAGCTCTGCCTGGGACGTGTCAGTGGTGTGCTCGGGGTTCCGCACTACGAGCCTAGGCAGATCTGTCTTCTCAGCCATTCTATTTGAATAATGAGTGGGTCAAAAGTATAATTTTACCATTTTTCTCTTTAATTTCGTATGTGCATTGATTTACTTTTTTTTAAGATTTTATTTATTTATTTTTAGACAGAAGGGAAGGGAGGGAGAAAGAGAGGGAAAGAAACATCAATGTGTGGTTGCCTCTCATGTGGCCCCCACTGGGGATCTGGCCTGCAACCCAGGCATGTGCCCCGACTGGGAATCGAACCGGCGATCCTTTGGTTCACAGCCCGCACTCAATCCACTGAGCTACACCAGCCAGGGCTGAATTGATTTATTTTACATTTAATATTTTTCAGTTGCTAAGGAATGAGTCAAATCAACAAACTCCCATTTATTTGGGAGATCTTTTAAATTTCATAAGCATATTCATTTATTTCTATATAATTTGATAATATCACAATGGTTTCAAATGCTTGAAAGCAGTTTAAGAAAAGTAACCAGTCCTATAAGATTGTTTTATACGTTATTCGCATAGCAAATTCAGTGATTAAAAATGTAAAAGTTTAAACCAACTCACAGCCAAACTATTACGTAGTTTGGTAAGATTCAAATAACTGAATTTTCACTATGTAATTCAACTGTATTTTTATGTCTACTTTTGAAATTTTTTTTACTGACTCTCAGAATAAGAGTTTTATATGTATGTTTTCCCCAAACCAAGTAATTCAAAAGTATATAAAGTTTGATCTAACCATTCTATTGCCAGCAGTAACCACGGCTCGTGAGCTTCGGTTGTTTTTCTACACATCCACCAATATGTACATGTGCAATATCCTTAGCAACTGGGTTTCTCAGGACAAAAATAGATTATATGATATACATGGCATCGTTATTTGCTAAGTGATGTGTGTGCCATATATATGATACCCATTTCGTTTTTTGGAAAGTGAAAGTATTAATGTTTTGTACATTAAAGCAAACTGATACATTTAATATTTACTTATTCTTTCATTTTATTCAAAAAGTCAAGGAGAGAGGAATAAAAATTGCACGTGCAACGCCTATAGGTAGCCCTCGTTCAGGTGGCTGCCAGGGGTGACACTGTGACGCCATGAGTGCGGTGACTCTCCTGTGAGACAGGAGAGCAAAGAGTGTGTGTTGGGAGGTGGTATTGCCAAAATTAACACCATTGGCAAGACGGGGCAGGGGAATTTCGTTGGCTTAAAAGTACAAAATGTTTTCAAGAACTTTGGAAACTAACCTGAGGTCGTCGTCTCTCGTTAAGGAAAGGCCCCCAAGGCCTCGCCGTGATCACTCAGGCTTTAAATCTATTTGACAACATTTAAAATGGACGATTTTTTAAAAATGTACTCTGTGACTTCTTATTGTCTTTCCTATCTAATCCATTTCTGTCTGATCCACTTTAGTGAGTTTTTACATAATCAGGCAACTTATTTTGTCTTCATTAAAGCATTAATTAACATATTTAATGGCCACTTAAGATTAAGAAATATACCTGTGACTTTAATTATACATAAGCAGTATGAATTTTCAGTAGGAAACAATGAAAATGCCTACATACCAGAGTCCATCTCCACAACATATATGGCTTATTACTTATAAGTAGGACTTTGCTTTTTTCTAGGGCTATAAATATAAATCAGTATACCTCTATGTATTCACTATATGCTTATATATATATACCTACTTCACATTTCTTTCAAGGACTGGCCAAACAAATTAAAAATTGGTATATTTCACTGCAAAAGAGTCCATTCGTGATATATCCAATAGGATTCTATTTTATTGGATTTTCCTGGGTTCCTCTCACACTCTTAAGAGCTGGACATTTCCAAAAACATTTCATTTATTCATATTGAGTGAAACCTTTCATGATCTTTTATTGGTTTTTCTACCATCTTCATGCCTTTACTTTTAAAATAAAATGGTTTTTTTTTTCAAATATATGAAACAAATCATATTAAGTATAAATATTCCCATAAAAACTTAGAGCAGATTTTAGTGCATTTAGACATAAGATCACCACATCCTTCCCATGTCCTTCCCTGTTAACTGCGCTAATTGAAACTAACCATAAGCGGGATTCAAGGGGCACGAAACCTGAGCAGCAAAGAACATCTTTTACTTTCACCCCACCTGCATACCACAGCGAGGCGAGTGAGTCCTTGTCCCACACGCTGTCAGCACCTGTTCCCCACAAGCGATAAGCATACAAAGTCACTCCATCGCAGCAAAGAATGAAAACAGGATTTTGCTAGCAAAAGAAGACAGCGTTTTAGTCTCTACACCTGTCATTTTCAACCAGAACTGCCTGTCTACCTGCTGTGCCGTAAAGCCACCACAGAGTGTTCTCACCCTTCACTGGCACTGACGGAATTTTCCGAGCTCCCTCTCCTGTGACAGTGACAATGAAAGTTCTGTGCTGGCCCAGAAGTTAGGCCATCTTCTTTATGATCTGCCACTTTTCCTAAGGAAAACTCCCCAGTGTACAGTAACTTCTGTGCTCTGTAGTGTAGCATTAGCCAGGGCGCCTCTTCAACAGAAGTCTGACTAATCGGTAAATGTGTCTCTAGGACAGGCCTGTACTTAAGATGCTTGTCCCTGTTCTCCAGACTGTCAGGGGCACTAACCGCGGAAGGTTATGTATTGCAAAACACAGTCCTGTTTTTTTTCTCTCCGTGTGGTTCTTATTATTATACAATTAATTAGTTAATAGAGCGGTGTTAAGGAGCCATCTGAATCTACCAAGCTTCCTATGTGCAGGAAAACATGACCCCACCTTGAACACTGAAAATTTTAGTCCATTTTTAAAAATCTCTAGAGGAAGGTCTTTTGATGGGTTTTCCTCTTCTAAACCAGATAACAGTCACTAACTTAAGATATTATCTTAAATTCCTTTTATAATGTCTTTTTTTTAATTTGTGACAAATAGGAATTAATCATCACATAGAACCCCTTCACTTGAAAATAGTATTCTGAAACTGAGCACTTCAGCAGACAGCTATTTTCATTTCTTTTAAGAACTGTGAAAGGCTCAGTCTTAAAAAATATTTTTCTTGAAATTTCTCACAGCACTTCAAAAAATGTACGTATCACCCTTAGTAAGTGAAATTTTAAGTTAAACTAACAAAGGATGACAAATACAATTCCCCAACTAGGGTGCTATCGTAATTCAAATTAGACAAAAGGCAGCCCACAAAAATGGACTGTACTGAAAGCGAGATGATCTAATTAGAGCCCTACTCATTGGCTACAGTGTTTTTCAACCAATGAAACATTTATCTTTGTAAAGCAATGTATAACCGTAAATTCTATAGTTATGTATTTTTAAGTCTTCCTTCCTGGAGTTTGTGGCTAACCATCATCCTTGGACATACGTGGAGTTTGATGCTTTGATTGTGGTTGACGGCTGAATAACCATTGGTGGGGCCAGTGTTTTCCCCGTGCATTGGAATAGCGAGGAGGACTCATGCCTTCTTTTTCTAACACTTCACTGAGCATGTGTGTGGTGTGGGGAGTGCTGGGGAGGTCTCCCCTGGTGTGTTGCTAATCTCTATGCCGCATCCTTTAGGGGGAGGAAGCAAAAAACATTCCTGGTGAATCTGTCACAGAAGAACAATTCACCGATGAAGAAGGCACCGTCATCACCAGAAAAGTAATCATCTTTGGGATTTCATGCTTCTCTTGGAATTTAAATGTTCTGTTTGTTTGCTGTAGCGTCACCTCTTGAAACAGGAAAGAGGAAAATCTCTGCTTTTCACTGTTGCTTCCTACAGATCACTCGGAAAGTAATAAGACGAATTGCTATCCCACAAGAGCGAAAACACAATGACGTGGTAATGGGGACGGACTGCCAGAGAGAAAGTGGAGGACGAGAGCTTTGTGAACTCTCTAGAATATGCTGCTAACAGGCTGGCCTCTGGTGTGGCAGCTTGAAGCCCTGGCTGCTTTTGATATCTTGTGCGTTTGATCAGGGGCAAAGAAAAAGACTTTTCTTCCTAACACTCTTTAACATTATACGCTCTTACTATCTTCAGAGATTTCATAGATACGTTCATTTGTGGAGGCTAGAACAGGCCGGTGCAAGCTTCCCAGAGAAAGGAAAGCCCTCTGTCACCGCCAAACTCCTCGGCAGGGGCCCCCCCTGCTCAGCACCTGCCTGGGCACGGGTTGGGGGCACATGGGGAGCACACTCGTTACCCCCAAAGGCACAGGCTTTACATGTTTGAGTGGCGGAAGGCTCAGGTCACAGTCCATGTATCAAATCTGTATGTTTTCCTTCTACAATATATTCTACAGGGAAATCCGAATTCCTCCACCTTAATCAGGAGGAATCTTCTGACATTGTAACCACCCGTTTCCAGTGTGCTGGGAAACTAAACTGAACTCAGGACTGAGCAGATGGACCTCCATCTCCCAGAGAAAACCTTTCTACTGATTTCCTCTTTTCTTTCTTCAGATATTTACCGTTTTCATTTTTAAAATGAAAGGTCAGTGGCCTGCTTTTACGTAAGAAACAAGTGAACTGAAAACTTCTCAGAAGGACTAATCAGAATGGAAAGGCTACTGTGTTCTCCATTATAAATGGGGTAAAAGCTGAGTATTTGTACAAAAGCTTTGCTCTCAGAGAAGTGTGTCCCCAGTGCATGGTGAAGAGAGGTCTTGTTTGATGGAAAATGGATGCCTGCTCAGTCTGGAATAGAAGGAGTGGTTGGTAATTCCACAAATTAAAAAAAAAAAAGTTCCTTAGATCAACCCTTTCCTTCGCAGTGGTTGTGATTAGTGCTTCACTGAGAAATTCAGCCTCGTGAACAGCAGACCTGCTTAAAATTCTGCTGGCTGAAAGAGGCATAAATGATAATTAACTAATATTTTTTATATTTGGGGTTTGGTGCCGGGAGAGCTTTAGCAATGATTTCTTCTAGCTTACTGCTGGAAATGGACGTGCTGCTCGTTTTTCCAATTCATCACTAACCTACTCAATTATTATGAAGAACAGGTATGTTGTTTTTAGTCTGGCGGTGCGCTCTAGCTTGCCTTGATGACGCTACGCTGTGTGGTTAAAGCGAACAGACTGTATTTTTGGACATGAAGTGACAAAGTGCTTTAAACTGTGTTTCACTTACCCTAATCCAGCCTGGAGGAACCAGAATGGGAACTGCTTTCTAACTAAAACTCCTTTGCCATGAAACCTTACTGTGTGCCTTCCTTTTAAAGCAGGGAGAAGGTTCTAAGGTGAAGACGAAGAAAGAAGTCCGGCACATAGAGAAGAAGAGCCACTCATAACAGTAAGCTCATCTCGGCGAGAGTAGGACTTAACTCCCCATGAGGTCAAATAAGTGATTTCACTGAATACTTTGGCTCTACCCCTCCCTATTTCACTGCGTTCCAGCTTTGAATGTCCCAGATGAAGCTGTTGGAGTTACTTTTATGTTTATGTATATTTACACACACTAAAACG
Source organism: Micronycteris hirsuta (assembly GCA_004026765.1). Classification (NCBI taxonomy): domain Eukaryota; kingdom Metazoa; phylum Chordata; class Mammalia; order Chiroptera; family Phyllostomidae; genus Micronycteris; species Micronycteris hirsuta. Next base: position 47,578 of record PVJI01003938.1, read on the forward strand.
ACTCTAGTTCACAGTCCATGAACTTTCTCACAGATTAGACAGGAATTTAGATGTAAATGGTGTTTGTAAAAGCCAATGTAAATAGTGATTTTTTGTGTCTCCTCTAAGAGCAAAGGCTCAGTGTGAAATGCAGCAGCGCTGCGATCTAGCAGGAAGACAATTTGGCCACGAGTAATTCCCATAAACACCCAGAATTGTATCAGTCCAGCCTGTCACCATTTCAGCCGATCAGCATCTGAGAATGTAATTTTGGTTGAAATGTAATGGTTACCAAGTTTAAATTAAATGAATGAGATCCCTATACACTATTTTATATAAACCAAATTAAATAGGAGGTTAATGGCACGACTTTTTTTTTTTTTAAGTTAAAATGTTTAAAGTATTCCGAACTTTTCTTCATAGAGGAGAGTATTTTCATCTAACGCTGTTTTCTGAATTTGACTTTGTTCTATTTGCTTCTCCATAGCTGCCATTAGAAAGGCCAGGCAGGGAGAAAAGGCAGATGTAGCTCTGAGCAATTCCCCATGGGTCTGTTAGGTAAATCAAGGTGATATCTTTATGGCCATTCACCAATGGTTCTCTTCGTGCCACTGGTCAAAGTAGCACAGAGAGCAAACAGATTCCAGTTTGTGTGTCCATACATCCACTGCTCTCCGACCCCCAGAATCCTGGTATTTGAAGTGCAAAGGGAAGGAACTGAGAAATGACCTAGCCTTTGTTTTGTGACAGGTAACTGTAACGAAGGCCCAAGTAAACTTGTCCCCTCCTCCCCAAAATACCACTGTTTGTTCATTCACTTCTTCTGTGGAGGCCCCGAGAAAACATTGCTAGGCAACACGACGGTCACCAATCCCATCTAACAGTCACGTCAGTATTTAAGGGCATTGAGAAAACTAAGAACTGTAGAGTGCTCTGGAAACAATATTTACTGTACATACTCTTCCGAGTGTTTCACTTGTGTTCCTTGTTTAATTCTCTCAACCCACCATCTTGGATAGGTGCCCACATCATCCCCATTTAACAGGTGAGGAAACAGGCCCGAAATTGCCCAATGTCACATGAATTAAAAATGGCAAAGGTCGGGTACACAAACCCTACGAGGCTGCCTCCCGAACTAGAGATGTGCCCTGGGTCTGAGTGACAGGAAGGCTCTCTCTGGGAAAGTAATGTCTGCGTTCTAAAGAACGAGTAGGACTCACCTGGGCGAGGGTGGGCAATGCGATAGTACTGGCAGGCAACAGCGTTCTGCAAAGGCAAGAAGGAGGGAGAAATGGGAACGCCGAAACTGCGAACACGTCAGCGTAGCTGACAGAAGAGTTTTACCCTTGTATCTGGAGAGGTAGGAAAGAACTGAGTATGTAGACCTCGCGTGTCTCTCTGTAAAGATTCTGGTCTTTACGAAGATGAGAACGGCGGGAAACCACGGAAGGTTTTAGGCGAGGGTGAGGTGTGATTCAGGTCATGTTCTGCATCACTCAACTCTAGCTGCTGGGCAGAGAAGGATTTGCAAGTGGTGATGAGGGATGAGGAGCAAACCTGTTAAGAGCCTATTGTAGACCCCGGCTTGGGCAGTGAGGCTGGTAAAAGGTGGGCTGAATCGAGAGATACTTTTTATTCAATGGCAAGGGTAAGAGCTGAGAAAATTAAAGACGACATCAGTGTAGCAGTATCTACAATGGACACACCTATTATGCATGCCTTATAGCTAAATTTGATGCAAGACATTATGTAGCAGGTTAATAAAACACTGAGCATGAGTTTGCTGTCCTGAACTGACCTGTTTCAGCAATTCTAAGTGATAAATGAAATTAAAATAGAAAACAGTTCAGTCAGCTTTAGTATGTCCCTTCTCGTTTAACATCTCATTTGGCTATAGACTCAGATGCCAATGGGAATAAACCAGAAAAGTCACCTACTCTAGCTGAGCCAGTTTTCTAGAGTAACGTGTACCTAATATCCATGAATAAATGACACCTAAAACTATACGACAATGCTATGCCGCTCAAAGGAGAGAGAAACGCAGGTAGGAGAATTCACATGAATGTGAAAACCACACCAGGGTAAAATAGATTCCGTGTGTCGGAGGGCAAGAACGGCGATGTGACTGCAGGCCTCACTTTACTCTGCAGGTGGTATTTACCTTCCACGGTGAACCTAGGAAATGAGTTCAAGAATACTGCCTGGAAGTCCAGGACACTGAATGTGTGCTCTGGAGAAATGAATTTGCAAATACAGTGTGAATTTGTATAGCCCTGCTGGCTGCTCTTTAAAAAAAAAAAAAAAAAAAAAAAAACAATAACTAACCAAGTGGGATGCTGCCAGATTTCACTGAGTTTCAGATGGTGACACCAAATTTGTATTTCCCATTTAGAGCCAGTGGAATTTTGAGTTATCTGAACCCTGCACCTGCTTTCCTTTAGTGTTGAGTCATAGTCATTCTATTTTTTTTTTAAGATTTTATTTATTTATTTTTAGAGAGAGGGAAAGGGAGGGAGACAGAGAGGGAGAGAAACAGCAATGTACGGTTGCCTCTCACATGGCCCTCACTGGGGACCTGGCCTGCAACCCAGGCATGTGCCCTGACGGGGAATTGAACTGGGACCCTTTGGTTCCCAGCCTGCACTCAATCCACTGAGCTACACCAGCCAGGGCACAGTCATTCTATTTTTAATGTAAGGAAAAGCCAATGGCTTAAACCCACTATAAAGATTTGTACCTAGTATATAGTGATTTGTAGTTTATACAGTGCTTTTCCATTTTCTTCTTGTGTAGTCCAACAAACTAGCCCGGAGGCAGGTCAGGCCCGTTTTGTTTACTAAGGCTCAGAGAGGTCTTGTGACATTTCTGCTGTCACACAGCTCATGATTGATAGAGCCAGGACTTGAACTCAAGATCATTGACAGTCTGCCCGGTGCCCTTCCTGTTACACCAAGCTGTCTTTCTGAAATTATTTATGAATAATAAATAGTCTTATTCTAGCAAATGATTATTCTTTGACAGGTTCTAGGTATACACATACACACATATGTCTCATATAAATTATAGATCTCATATATATATATATATACATCTTCTCATATAATGCCTAAAATAATACTATAAGGTTAAGTACTACTATCCTTTTTTATAAATAATGAAATTTTGAAAAGTTAAATGACTTACCCAAGGGGTCTTACAGCTGATGATCAAAAGCCAGGAAATTTAAACTTACCCAGTACCTAGTTCATAACTATTACTTATTTATAGTTAAATATTAGTATTTGATGACTATTAAAGAACTAAAAGCAAACTGTGAATCAAAGTTTGCATTGGGTCGGCCAAAAAGTGTGTAGTGTTTTCTGTACAATGGCTCTAGTAGTGCCCAGCTGTCTTTAACTTCATTTGAAACAATTTTGTTAGATTGTATTGTGACAGCTGTCATATCAGCGTGCATTTTTTAAAAATTTATCAAGTTTGGTGAATTTTTGTGCAGCCATTTTAATACTGAAGATGGAAGAAAATACACAACATTTTCAGCATATTATACTTGATTATTTCAAGAAAGGTAAAAAAGCAATTGAAATGCAAAAAAACCTTTGTGCAGTGTATGGAGAAGGTGCTGTGACCTATGGAACGTGTCAAAAGTGGTCTATGAAGTTTCTTCGTACTACTGACATTTTGGTCAATAATTCTTGCTGTGGGGCTGTCTTATGCATGGGAAGATGTTTCAGCTCCCCCGGCCTCTACCCACTGGAAGCCAATAGCGGGAGAGGGCCAACAGATTCAAAATATTTAAGTCAATAAAGTTATTGGTAAAAATGAAAAATGTCTTTTATTAACCAAAAAAAACCTAAATGGACTTTTTGACCAGCCCGATACAAGGTAATCTGTAGTAAACTTCTTCATACTCCACATAGTAAAAACACTCCCAGTTTATTTTTAAAAAATAAAATTTCATTTTTAAGGTTGCTATAATCTACTAAGCATTTACTTTCGTGTGCCATTCGAGGGCTCATCAGGGAGGCCGTGGCAAGGGAAGGTCCCCAGATAGCAGCTGCAGAAGGCTGCAGAGTAGCTGTACTCCAGACCATGGGGGCGGGGGGGGGGGGGGGCATGCCTCAGACCTCACAACCATGCTGAAGCCAAGAGTGGCAGCCCTGCCCATGCTTCCCAGAGCAACGCTGTAGCTGAGTCAAAAAGCTGACGGGTTGCATTCATTCCTTCAAAAAATATTCAGTCTTTCAATTGGCTTAGAATAAAAAGGCTAGATATGCAATCATGAATAAAACCTCCATGGCCCCCTGCCCTTCTGGAACTCTCATCCTGCAAGGAGGGAAGAGATGGGACAAATGTTGTTCAAGGGCTAAAAATACGAAATCCAAGATCCAATGAAAAGCAGAAGAAAAGAAAGTTAGTTAGGAAGAGAAAGGAAGGACTAGAATAACGAATGCTCCGTGTTCTCAGTGGGCTCTAGGGAAGGTGTATCAGGAAGGGCTTTCCTTAAGCCATGGCAGAGCTAAGTCTTTAAAGATGAGGAAGCATTAAGCTGCAAAGGTGGATCTCATTAGGGAGAGCAATCTGAACTTTCAAGGAGATGGCATTTGAAACCAACCTGAAGGGTAGAGGGGGTTAGATACAGATGAAGATTAGGAGGGTAAGTATAAGTGGATACGAGCTTATGAGCATATAAAAGGAGCTGGAAACCAATGTGTTGATGACGCATAGTCTAGATCCTGCTGGTCTGCGGACCATTAGTGTCAGCATTACCTGGGAGTCTTGTTAGAAATGCAGAATCTCTGGGTTTAGCCCAATCTACTAGGTGATATATATGTACCTTAAACTTCAAGAAGCGCTCCTCCAGAGCACCGGTTCTCAAACTTGATTGAATGTTGGAATCATCTAGAGTTTTTTAAAAATTCTTTTGATGCTCGCTTCACCTCAAGAAAATCTCAATAAACTGGTATTGGATATGGCCAGGACATTGGGAATTTTTAAGTCTCCCCAGATAATGCTAATGTGCACCCAAGCGTGAGAACCCCTGGAGACTGGGAAGCAAAGATTTCCCGTGGAGAGCAGTGGGCATTAAGCCTGAAAAGGTTCTTTGAGCTGAACTGCAGAGAGCTTTTTTCAAGCTCTAAGCATGAGGGGCTAATAACCGCTCGTATGTGGACCTACAAGGAAAGGTTGCTTATAACTCACGCGTACTCCTAACTTGCAAATGTGATGTGGGAAGGACAACATTCATCTGTGAAATATAAACTGTCATGAAAATCCACTGAATAGCTGCTTTTCTATATTTCAAAGTGTTTCTTAAAATTGAAAAAGAATTATAGGGAAATGACTAAAAGGAATGATTAACCTTTTAATTTGGCTTCTATTACCTTTGTGTTTGAAAGGCCTGCAAAACCCAAAGACAGATTCCTAAATGTAAATATTTCTATCTGGAATCTAGTACCTAAACCCAGAAAGGGAAGGTGACTGACTCATTCTTTTTCTGAAATGTCAACTTTTTTTTTAAGATTTTATTTATATATTTTTAGACAGAAGGGAAGGAAGGGAGAAAGAGAGGGAGAGAAACAGCAATGTGTGGTTGCCTCTCATGTGGCCTCCACTGGGGACATGGCCTGCAACCCAGGCATGTGCCCTGACTGGGAATTGAACTGGCGACACTTTGGTTCGCAGTCCGCGCTCAATCCACTGAGCTACACCAGCCAGGGCCTGAAATGTCATCTTGATGGATCCTGCCCTCTCATACCTTTCCATCAGATGTCGCTCTTACCACAGCTTATACAGAGTGTCCATATTTTATAACAGGCACACAGGCACTCAGCCAGGGCTCCAAGGCTTTGTCGCGCAACTTGGTATAAACTCTTTCACCCGATGAATGACCTTCCTGCACCCTGTGTGGTTGGGGCCAACGCACTCTGATTGCATGGCTGAGAACAGGAGAGATTTTTATGAGGGGAACTGACTCTCACCTTTTTTGAATCCATCACCCAAATCATACCTGAATGTACATGGGAGTAATTAATAGCATTTTTTAAGATCATAGAAATATACCCACTATTTCTAGAAAGATAACGGTCGTTTGCATTGGGTGGTAAGAGAAAGACCTTGCTTATTGCAAGATTAACTTTGGAAGTTAGATTGGTTTTTGGAAGAGATGAAGCAAAACAAAAGTTCAACTGGGTTGCCCATCTACATACATTTACTAAAAATTATCAAACTATATAGTTACAATAGGTGAATTGTATGGCATATAAATTATATATCAATTAAGCTGTAAAAAGCAGGGGTGGGAGTGTTGATTAGAAAAAGTTGCTGAGGATTTTCCCTAAGAAAACAGCCCGAGAACACAGCACGAGGGTAACATTATAGGACCATCTAAGAAGCCTGGTGCCTGGAAGATTAGGAATAATGTAAAAAGAGAGGTGAGAAAACCCTGACCTTCTTAACTCTGATTTGCACACCTTCTGGGCCACGGCCTGCCCAAATGAGTCACTTTCCTTCCCTGGAGCCTCTGCAGAGTCATGGGAGGGGCAGGTGTTGAAACCACCCCAGAAGGAATTGATACTTCGGTGTTCTTGGCTCCAAGCATTAGTGACCTGGGGCATGGAGGTCAGTAGCATTTTTAATACAGAAAAGAAAGCCAGAACCACAGTTGAGCAGACTGAGGAAGTGCTGAATTAACATGTTTACATAAGCCAAGGTGTCCTGGGTGATCCATCTAAAGGGAAAGAAACTCTCCCAGGATAAGTAAACAACGTCAAGGTCACTGGGAGCACTTTTGGGGCCTAACAGAAACAATTTGTAGGTTCTCCCAGACCTGCAAGAGCAGTCTTTCGTCGCATGTCAGTAAACAGGGTTGTTCCTAAAGTTCGTGCCTTCTCAGCTTTTCGGTGGGGGCTGTCTTGTTCTCAGTCTGGCATTCAAGTCTGTCACCTTCCACACTGAACGAGGAGGAAGTACTTGTAGGAATAGTACTGTTTTATGGAGAAGTTCATACCAAGAACAGAACATACTGCACAAAAATATGAAAGTCTCTGCCAAAGAATGTTGATTTTTTTTATACACTAAGACTGGCTATAAAACAGATATTTTATGCAAGTATTATCCAGCAAGGCAAGACATTCTTAGAGGAACCTCAGTAAAAAAAAGAAAAAAATTATTCCATCACAACTGACATGGGGCAGGAAAAGAGAAATATTTCTTCCAACGGTTGACGATAGTCTTTCATTTTATTTTGCATATGGAAAAGCAATTTCATAGTAAGGAAGTAATGAAACTGTCCCCTTTTGGGGGGGTGAGAGACATAAAACACGGTCATGACTGAGCTGCTCTATCCTGCCTCCCTCCGTATCTCGGGCCCTTGTGCCCATGAACCTCGTACCCCCAATGTTTTGCTGTTGGTGGAAATCAGAGAGCACCTCTGTCAGCCCCACGTCACAGGTAAGACAGAGGCCCCGGAGATCTCTGGAGTACCTGAGCATCAGAAACAGAGCCAGAAAATGGTCTTTCTTACTCAGTCTCTAAAACCACAAATAGAGTAAACAAGTTACATGGAGGTCAGCAGATCTCTGAGAGAAGGTCATTGCCTCAGCGAACTTTGCAGCACACCTCAGGGCCGTGCCCTCGGAGGCAGCTACCATAGCCTGAGTCAAAGCACCATGCTAAACCTCCCCACGAGGACGCAGAGGGCCCCCATTCTAATCTGAGGCTTTTCTGTAGAATGGCAAGAGAGGCTTAGGCAAGGTCTCCTTTTAAAGAAAAGAAAGCAAGCTAAACTCACTACCGACTTATCTGTCTTTCCACAGGATCATGTGTTTTTACTGCCAGTATTGAGAAATTCGTGGAAGACGTCAGCAGGAAGTAAAAATCCACGGAGAAGGGTGTGTGTGTTTGCCGCTTCCACACGTTAATGGCATGTTTTTTTTTTTCCACAAAAAGAAAAAAAGAGAAGAAAAAGAAAACCACCCACATTTTAATTTAGCATGAGCCAATTTACAGAGCATGGAAATCCACTTTCATTCCCAGGACTGGCACGTGTGCAATTAGCAATGCAGTGTATATACAAGAAGCCATGCTGTTACGGTTTATCTCCAGTCATTTGGCGTCATTCACAAAAGGAAGAAATTCCTGCCTCCAGAAGAGACGGAAGGAGATGGACTGATGAGATCACAGAGAAACACTAAAATTACTAAATCCACAACAGCTCGCCTTATTTTTCTTGGACCCAAACTGTCAGGGTATAAACACTATTCGTTTCTTTTTTAAAACATCTATAGTTTTGCTGTAAATAATAACACTGTATAAATTCTAACAGAAAAATAGAATAAATGTTGATAAGGCACTGCCTCTTAGAACACAGAATATTGCAGATGCATTTAACATAATAGAGGTCTCGAGTGACCTCACCCTAGCAGAGGCGGAGGCGTTCTGGGGGGGGTGGGGGGGACCTTCACCGATTCTTGTATATTAGCAATTATAATGTTTGTATATGCAAAACTGCTAGCTTGATTTTAAAAAAAGCAAATCTTTAAAATCTGCTGCAAATTTAAATAATTCCCAAAGTGAGGAATTCTGTAGTTCTGTGAAAAAAACTTTTCTTCAGAATACTAATATTTTGATGCATGTGTATCACCTTATTTTGATTAAACCTTTTCCAATTTTGCAAACACTACAGTACACTGCAACACAGAAGATTTTATCTGTAAACACAAAGCCCTTCATCTAATATTTGTTGCTATTGCCAATTTTCCAATGAAATGACCTAAAATTGAAAAAAAAAAAAAAACCCCAACCCTATACAGTAGTTGCTTTAGGGGGAGGGGGGAGCTTTCTGTTAGTGCTTCAGAGGGGGGAATGCTTGCCGCTTTAGAGGTGGAAGGTGCTCATAAGGGACCCCAGGCGGGGGTGTTTAAAGTGGACTGAACAGAAACTCGTAGCTAGTAGAAAGGCAGCACGTTGTAGATTTATTACTGTACCATGTACTGGCTGTAAGATGTAGACACCTTTCAGTAAGCCAATCATTTGTAACCATTCTAGCAGTGTCATATTAGGTTAATAAGGCTGCTGTGTTTTAAAGGGCATTTTTATTTGGGTTTTGGTGGAATTCTTTAATTTGTTGATTCTATTCATATAAAATCAGCATTCATTGACACATCGCTCTAATGACATATGTATGAAAAACCATACACTGGATGACCTAGTCAATTATTTAAGCATAAAATAAATTGTGTTAAACTCTTCACCTACCTGTGCTCTACAGTGTCCTTGTGTTCTCTGGCAAAAGGTGATTAGTGCTCGTCATTCTGGCCGCCCCGCCCCCCTCACCAGACCTGTTCGTGCCTCTGCGCCCACCGAAGAGACCGCCCCTGACGTCCCGTCCAGCCCTGCACACTCCCAGCCTCCATACATTCTGGGCATCTCGCGGAGGAGCCATGAATTAAAGATTAACTGACAATTGATCTTTGCTCACATCTGGGTTGGGTTACACCCTGCGTCAAAAAAAAAAGTGGGGGATTGGACCATAGGGGCCCGCATGTCCAGAAGTTGTACATCGGCACCTCCCCTTGCTGCTGCTTTTAGCCCGTAAAGCGATTGTTTTTTAAATTGACATTCAATTATAAGTGGGATGTCACATAGTAACCCACGTTTCTAACTTCCCTTGAAAAACAAGAGTTGGCAACACCTGCTGGGCCCTCTGCAGCCAGGCGTGTGGTCTGCAGGCACCAGTCGGGCCCGCCTCTGCTGTCTTGTGCCCTGACCAGCCCGGCAGGCGCTGAAGCCTGCGATCAGACACTAGGTGACAAGTTCAGCGGAGGCAGAGGCCATGGCTGTTTAATATTTCTTCTGGCCCAGAGCCTGGCAGACAATAGTGGTGTCAGTGGCACTTACCATCGTTGCTAAGATTGGAATGACACTCTATGCCAGACTCTTCTGAGCGCTCTGTATTATTTCACTCAGTCCTCGTGACCGCTTTATGGAGGTAGGTACTGTCTGGTGGTGACAACCCCCACGTAAACATTCAACAGGTGCTTAGACCCATTCAGCAGAGTCACGTGACGTCTGCCTGTTAAAGATCACTGCCAAATAGGATGAGTTATTCCCAGGAGGGATTCAATATCAGTGCAGAACGCAGGTATAGACCATCGACTTTGCATAAAGAAGGGGGCTAGACTGCACGTGGATGGTGTCCCAAATACACGGATGCCCCCCGCCCCATGCACCAAAATCATCCTACAGCTCCTCCCCCCAACCTTGCCCCACCCCACCCCACAAACAGGTTTTTAAAAACTTACAAAAAAGCCTCTCTGTAAAACTAAGGCTTACGAATTTCTGGCTCAAAGTCCTTGACAAAAATGTGTTTATCTTGAACTACAAAGTCATGAAGTGTACTTGTCTGGATACTAAATGTTATGTGTATGTACCTGAAAATTTGACTTTAGGGATATACTAAAGGTCAAGCAAAAATTCATAAATTTAATCAGAGAAGTAGGCAAAATAGGATGATCAAGATTTTATTTGCATATGTGTGTATATGTACATATGTGTTTGCATGGATTGAACTGGGGTGCGCATTATATATTCCTAATACAGTCTTGGACCTCCTGGCTCATCAAATATATTTAAGCTTTTCCTTGATTGACATCCCTATAAAAAAATGAACTGTGATGATAGATTCCTGATACTTGCTATTTTTCAATTTTATATTCCTATCAAATTCGTGAGTTTGTTAAATTAAAATATATTATCACTATTAAATTGCCAAGTGACAGCAATATACCGTGCAGAGTTGTCCCACCATTTCTAAGAGGGATCTCCTTCATCGAACACATAAGCAGCCAGCTTCTTTCCTCTATTACTAAACACTGCCCTGACATCCTGATATTCCAGCACATTCATTTGGTATCTTCCTGGGCTCCATCCAGGCTGAGATATAAACAAAAAAGCTGTTTGCTTGCCTTTATGAGCATCAGGTCACAACGAGGATATGCGAGAAGCCCAGAAATAAGAGTCTCGGGAGTGATAACTCATCCCTTGACACTGAAGAAGCCACTGATCCAAAAACTAGCTTCCTATCTGAGTGAGTCTTGGTGCTCCTGAGTCTGGCAATTTAAAAGGTATGTGATTTCCTAGTCACGTGCACTGCTTCTCTTTCATGTACTTATGATCAAAGAGTCCAGAAATAAACATTTCTAACATTAATACTTGAGCCAAACTTAACAGGAGCTCTTTTAGTAAGAGACAAAAGACAGTGGTGTGATTTACATGGTTACCTAGCTAACCGTGCATCAATACTAAATAAATAAAAATATATGGAAATAAATAACAGAATGGACTGTGACAAACATCCTTAGTAGTAGTAGGCCCTATGCAGGGGTGTCCAATGTTTTGGCATCTCTGGGCCACACTGGGAGAGGAAGAGTTGTCTTGGGCCACACATTAAATATACAAACACTAACAAACACTGATGAGAAAAAAAAAAGTTTTTAAGTAAATTTACGATTTTGTGTCGGGCCACATTTATAACCGTCCTGGGCTGCCTGTGGCCTGCAGGCCGTGGGTTGGACATGCCTGCTAATTAAATACAGATCATTCAAAACGTATCAAAATGAAATTTACCATTATATCTGCCACACTCAATGACTGATAGCTATGGGTAATATGTACAGTTAGGCAATCTTGCAGTGAAGAAATTGTATTGTTTATTCCTTGGTGCTTTCTGAGTTAAGGAATAAACACCCCAAGGGATGCATTTCCAACAGCACATCCTGAGACTCCCCCCCAATTCCAAAGGTGCTCCAAAGCAGAGATGAACTTGCTGAGAGGACTATAAAGGGGTCAAAGAAACACTAGGCCATGGAAGGTACCCCAGAACCAAGAACTGTCAGGACTTTTCCCCCAGGGCCACCTTAAAATATCCTGTGGATAACCCGGAGAAATAGGTGATCTCCCTGCCTAGTTTCCCCAAATATCCTCCATTGCTACTTCTCTTCTAAAATCTAACTCAAGCAATGGCATGATTCTGAGAGCTGGGAAGGAATGATGAATTGTCAGCTTTTCAGGAGTTCCAGCTTGCGACGCACACCACCACCAGGTCCTGTACTGAACTGCATGCTGCCTGGGGGTGGGGACTTTGTTTTGCTGTCTGCTACCTCCACAGGACAGAGAGTGCTGGCTGGCATTTTGTACACAGGTGCTCAGTAAGTGTGTGTTCAGTACACGAGTGAATGACTCAAATACCAGAGGGCACGAGACAGTAAATGGGAAATGTGACTCTGTGCACCTCATGTGTGCCATTCTCTGTACAGGCTCAAGCACGTTGAAAATCAAAGGAAAGCACTGCTTTTGCTTCTAATAACTTCACGCACTGAGGACTAACTTGTGTGTCCATCCTCCACTGGCCCTTTCCAGCCGCACAATCCCCTTGCTAGCCGCAAAGTCTAAAATAACTGGGTTTGGATATCCAACACCGTATGAGCAAACAGCACACCAGTCACGCTGCCGAGTGCGGCATCTTTCCCACAGCCGTGGGCTGTCATCTCACCGTCCGGCCGCTGAGACACCAGACAAGAGTGTGGGGAACTCATGAACCCTAATCTGTAGGAAAAAGTCGGAGTACACTCCTCTCCCTCAGGCATGATATCCAAATCTTTAAACACTGGCTACCTCAAAAATTGCGCCTCAGTGTTGCAAAGTGTGTGCTGAGTGGTAAAAGACCAGAAGGTCCAGAAATTATATCCTAGAAATCCTTGGGTGACATCCAGCCTGCAGAGATGTTTTGTTTGAACAACACAGAGTTTGAAAAACGATGGCCAACATTTCTTTAAAAGTGAGGAGTTTTTAGATGAAAAACAAGTTTTGAGTTCTCTTTAAAATCTAAGGAAGTGACAGTGCTGTTTTGAAATTCTTCACAACAACCACCACTTAGAATAAAACTGCCCCTGCCACGTTTGGCCAAGCACATGTTTTACCGTTCACCATCATCCATCCTCTCCCTGGTGCCTCTAAAACCCAATCCACTGTATTCATTTCTATCCCCAGTCTCTGTTTGATATGATTGGAGGAAGGAAGAAAGCAAAATGATGAGATCATGCTTAAATTCTTTCTTTTTATGACAAGCAAAACAACTGCTTCATTTTCATCCTGTTTCAGTGCCAAATGAAAGATGGAAGGAGTGAGAAGATGGAGTGTGTGGTTTTCCAAACCCATGCATCCGTCCGTCTGTCCGTCCGTCCATCCAGCCAGCCATCCATCTCGTTTGACATGTATCAGTACCTGCCACTTTTCAGATGCTCTCCTAGGTACAGGATACATTTCTTGCCCACTTCCCTTCAAAATGAGAACACAAACAGCCCAGTGAGGAGTCCAAATCCAAAGCTCCAGGGAAAGGAAGCTGCTACTGCACACCTCCAGCTGTAGGAGGTGCAAGAGAGCCGCCTCCGCGGGTGCCGAGTGGAGCCGCTGCAGTTTCACAATTCAGACGCAAGGCCTGACGAAAATGTCAATTTCAGTAGAAAAGTTAAAATATTTCAAAGGTACTTAAACAACTCTGTAAGAAAACACAAGCCCATCGTGCTTCCAAAAATTCCTGATCTAGATGAAACCAGCTGAAACTTTGAACTCATGCTGAATGTCCTTTACCTACGTCAAGGCCCTCATAATTCTGACCTCTTCACAAAGCCTTCCCTGCTCGCGCCAACCCGCATGGCAACTCATAAAAACTAAATGAGTGTCCCATGATTCAGCTCTCAGGTCTACGTCCCGGAGGCTTTCTCTGGACAAACTGTTCTTCAGGAACAAGGACTATGCTTTTTCCACAGTTCCAAGAGCAGAGCTGGGTGCACAGAGGCTATAGTAAACATTCAGCTTCACATGTCTGATCATTTACTTGTTCTCAATGGTTCAGTTTTACCAGGTGCAGCTCTGCTGCAAGACACACAGATGGCTCAGCCTGGGGACACACCCCACCCCTGGACAGCAGTGCTTGGGCACAGGGAAGAGCAGAGCCAGAGCCGACTCACTGACTCACCGGACTCACCGGCCTGGCTTGCTAACACAGCCATCAAGTGCTTGGCCTTGGGGAGAGCCTAAAGCAAGTAAATAAAGAGTATCTAAGGAAAAGCCTGTGAAACCTTAACCCATTCAAGGCAGATAGGTAGTCATGTAGATAAATGTTTACATGGATAGATGGATAGAGTGGGGACAGCTGTAGCATGGTCAGCTTTAGAGGAACTCATGCTTCTGGTATGATAAAACTTTGAATTCTCAAGTTCCATAGGCCAAAGCGGTCACAATCTCAAATGTCTGTGGAGACTAGGTAGCTCATCTAAATTAGGCAAATGGGTCGTGGTAGACTGCATAAATTATTGGCTGCCTCTTCTTGGTGGCAGATTACACTTCCCTTCCCCATTGCCCTCACCTGAGCCATGCCACTTGCTTTGGTCAAGCGGCTCTAAGAGCGAGTGCACTTTTCTTCCTGCCCCCTCTTCCCCTACTTCAGCACCGCAGGCTGCTCCTCACAGGCTGCTCCCGGGCCTGGTGCTGGGGGGAAGGTGACGTGGAGCACAGCCACAGCTGACCCACAGTGGACATGCAACGTGAGCAAGAAATAAACCTTTCTAGCAAACCACTGAGCTTTTCCAGTCATTTGTTACTATAGCCTAACCCATGAGTAGTATTCAAGTCACGCAGAAGACATTGCAGGGTAGTAGGTATTGGGTAAGCACGTTCCTTTTCTGAAGAGTCTGACTTGTGGAAATATAAACCTAGCTCTCTCTGATTTTCCTGGTTTTTAAATGTTGGTAATAAACATGATTTTTCTTCTTCAATATTGTGTGGGTCTAACCAAACATGCCCGTGGTCCACCGGTCTTCAACCTCCAACTCTCGGCATCTACAGAATGAACACATACCAGGTCATGCTATACAAATGTACGGATGAGTGATTTTTAGTTACATGCCATCAAGCTGGTGTGCAGAAGCCAAAAACTGAATTCTGAGTCAGCCCAATGGCCTGCCTACCATGTCCACCTCCATGAAGCTCAGTGGTTCTCTATGTACCACTTCAAATGCTGAAACTCGTTAAGGCTCTGAAGGACTCACTTGGCTTTTTAAATTGTATTGGAAAGCATTTTAGTGAAGAGTTGATCTTCACTTGTGCATTGGGACCTGATGTGACCCCTGCCTCCCCCTGTAACCGCACCACGTCATCTTACTGTTTTCTCTCACCACATTCCAGGCTAGTGATAAGGTGCAGCCCATGGACTCGTCTTACCCTGAGAAATTTTGGGTGCCTACCTGCAAAGGGATATTGTATTTAAAACCTGTAAACCAACTAGGTTACTAAGTATATTTTTTAGCTCTGTTGACTTTTTCAGAAAAGTAAAATAAAAAACACAGTAAGGCATCCTTGAGAAGGAAATGGCACAGAGATTTTCAATCCAGTGCAGGTTCCTTATCTTGTCACAGGTGCGGAGGTCGCTATCTCTCCACAGCACAGTTCTAGCTGCCTTCCTGCTCCTCAAAAATGCCAAGTTCCTCCTCACTGGTTCCCATCCCATTTGTACTTACCCTGTGCCAGGGAAAGCCTCATCTCAAGCTCCAAGTGTCACTGTCTCAGGCCCTCCCTGCAGCCCTCTAAAGTAGCCTGACTCCTTCTCATCCAGTTATTCTGCCCGATAGCCATGTCCTATAACCATAGTTATTCCATTTATAGCATTTATAATTATAATATACCTTTTTGTTTATTTGTACAACACAGTAGATTCTGTCCTCCTTATTCATTGCTATATCCAAAACATCTAGCACAAGGCCTGGTACCAGTAGGTACAAAACATATTTGATGAATAAGTGTATTCATCACACATTTGTCAAATAATTAATTAAGGGGTAAGAGGGAAGCACAAGCAAAGTATAGAATATGTATTTGAATGCTGCGAATATCAAGGAAAAACAGCAACATCTTCAGTGACTCATTGTGAAGAATCAAAAAGACGTCAGTCTGCCTGTGCGAGCTGCTGTGCTTCCCGCCCCCAGTGAAGACTTGCTAAGAAGAGCTTTGTAACGCAGCTCCTCCTCCGCAGCATTCTAGAAAAGCTCCGTCACTGTCAGGTATCATCGTGGGTTTTTTCCGTCCCTCACGGAGGACATGTGACAGGAAAGGCTGTTTGAGTGGTCTGGTGTGTGTCACGGTGTCAGATCTTCAAATGACTCTGGCTCAGCCAAACACAACGCCGCCCCTGTTAACCTGGCACTACCAATGTGAGCCATCTTTCTGGATGAAACAAAACTCTCGCCAATGGAACAGTAACAGAAAAGGGCAGCTCAGGCAGCCTCCACTGTGTGACGACCGCCTCTCTCCCTCCTCTAGCTGGGCCAGCCTGCAGCTGGAATCGGAATCAAGAAGCAGGCACTACAGCACCTGGTGCAAAGCACTAAGGAGTAGTAGGGACCGTGGAAAACTTGAGAGCACATGCTGCAACTAAAACCGCAGTGGTCGGTGATTTCAAACAAAATATTAGAAATGCAGGTGCTGAATCGTCAGCTTTTGTCATTTTTCTAGAACACTGAAATCTGGATGAGGGGATGGAAGTGGGGTATCAGTGTATATGAATATGGGTATATCTCAAATCAAATCAAATGCTATTGTTTTAGTTTATACTACATTCAAGTCACTGTCCAAGACAGACAGACAGATGCATATCTAAGATAGATATCTATCTATCAAAAATAAAAAGGAACAAGAGCTGGGACCCATAGACTAGACTGCAAAAGCTTTAACCTCATCAGTAAACCAAGATGTGTCAAGATATATTCTTAAATAAGTAGAACATACAACCATCTGGGGCACTGCATATTAAATATAGGAATGTGCATGAAGCAAAAGGCAGTCCCGACACAAGGAGATGCCACATGTATTGGCTACTAATTGTTAGGGTTGTTAAGAGTATTATTACATCATCGCCACAACTACGATCTCAGGATCACGCTTGACAAAGTGAACTGGAGAAGGCCTAGCAGAGAGATGAGCTCATACTGGGCACTCAGTAAACACTAGCTACATGAGTAGGGACTTGAGAAATGAGTAGGATTTTAACATGTGAAAAAGGAGGCCTAAACCTGGAAAAAAAAAAAAAAAAAAAAAAGGAGGCTAGAAGGACAAAGGCATGGCTAGCATGAACAAAGTTTGTTTTGGTCGGAACCCGAGAAGGAAGAGTAGGAGGCAAGGCTGGAAAGAGAAATTCCCCATGGAGAGCCACTCAGGACTCCATGTGGATCCCGGAAGGCACTGGAGCGCCACACAAAGTCTGGCTCCACATTGCATAAACGCCTACTCAGCCGAGAGCGAGGCTAATTTTTAGAAGCAGCCCCATGCTTCAGATACTGAGGACATGGAGAAAAGAGTCTACGTGCACACAAGCTTTTATGCAGGTTACATCACGCTGTACCAGTTATGTGACCTGGAAAATGCAGGTGGTGATTTTTATCAACCGCGCGCGAATGGTGGAAATGAGCTCATCCACATAAAGCACTTCAAAAAGTATCTGGCACAGAATAAAGTGCTCCATATGTGTTACCTGTGTGTTTTATTAGTTGTGGTGGTATGTGATAATGAAAGGTAAAACAGAGGAAAGGCTTTGCGTGGCCTCGTGGTTGGTGAGTAGTGGTGTAGGTAGGAGGCCTATGGCGATCCTTCATGCTCTAGGATGCCACCTGCTGCTGCTCCAGAGGCCAGGGGACAGCCGCTCGGGGGCTCTGTGGTCCAGCCCCCCCCTCACCCTCCAAGTGTCCCCCTCTCCCACCCTTGCCCCTGGACTAATGGTCCTCCATCTCCGGCCAAGGGACAAAGAAGTGAGCATCCTGCTAGACAATGCCCCTCTGTCGCCACCGTGCTGCCCCAGCCCTCTCCAAAGTCAGTTGCAACTTCTTTTCTAAAGCAGGAAGGTCCCCTCTTGACATAAGAGTCTCTATAATCTCATTCTTTTTTCTCCAAATCCGCTTCATGTGCTTCAGAAAAACATAGTCATTGTTGTTCAGAGAGGTGTGAACGTGTATAATCTGGCTGAGGAGTGGAAGTAGTGTCGTGGGAAACTTGTATCCAGAACCTTTTTTTTTTTTTTTTTTGAGTCAGGCCCAATATTACACCAATAGATTAAAATAAAAAGATTTTGATCCTTGGACAATTTATCTACCTCTTCATCATCCAAAATAACATTAAATATCAGAGCTTGCCAGTTAGAAATGAGAATGAATTCCCTGCAAAAATCAAACAGGATATGAAAATGGGGCACTGCCTTCCGTGTACAGCCGTGGCAGGTGTCCAGACCAGGAGCACCCTGAGCTGCAGGTGTGCCCGGGAGACCACGCTACACCAAAGATCCACAGTCACAGGCAGCGAAGTCAGGCCACAGTCAGGACGGGCGACGGTTATTCCCATGAGGACACGGGGAGGCTTTTGAAAGCAAGAACCTGGAGGCAAAGCTGAGTTTGGCAACCAGGTTCCTTGTGCTGTGGCAGGAATGCAGCATGGTTGGACATTGACAGAAGGAAGGGATATAGGAGGGGCAGGAGTCAAAGGCATTCCCTGCCTTTAAATGCACTCCACTGGAATTGTTCTGAACACATTTTATCCTAAAGATACTGGTTTCAAATTGTTTGTGGAGAAATTAAATTGTTTTTTAAAAAACAGGTCTGCCCTGGCCAGGTGGCTCAGTTGGTTGCAACGTCATCCCTTACACCAACAGGTTGTGTGTTTGACTCCTGGTCTGGGCACACATGGGAGACAACCTATCGATGTTTCTCTCTCTCTCTCTCTCTTTCAAACCAATAAACTTATCCTAGGGTAAGGATTTTAAAAAATTAAATAAGAGATCTTTTTATTTTTGCAAGATGAAACTGAAAATGTCTAACTTTACCTTTTCCCTAAAGAGGGGGAAGAAAAGAAATTTGCTTTTGTCTTAGAAAATCCATGATGCTTAAGGTACCTCATTATTAAGAACATTTTCTTGACTTCTAAAAATGAGCTCTGGGGGCTGATATTAAATCAGAGGTACGCTTATTGTGCGTACTATAGAAAAGAAAAAAATAATTTTGAGTACATTTGCATCTCTTCATTTGTCTAAAATCCTAAACGTCCTGTTGTCATGGAAACATACTCCCTGAGCATCATATGTTAGGTATGTTTGCATTCTCTGTAAAGAGATTTCCAGTATTTGTCACTCTTACCAAACCCCTATAGAAGAAAGCTGATTATTTAGAATTCAGATAAAATACAAGCACCTGGCATATTTAATCCACTACCTTGAACTGAAATGGAGCTGAAAGGCAGTATCGACAGCTACAGAATGAAAAGGAGGGGAAGGACAAGAAAGATAAGAGTAAAATCAAACAGGAGACTTAGGTAATACATACCACAAGATCAGACAGCATATTTCTTCTCTGTACTTTTGTAATGCTGATAAGGAAGGGTTACCAGTCAGGGTTCTTGGTGGAAAACAAAGAAAATCCACCCTAACTTGCGCAAAAAGGAGTTTATTGCAAGAATGTCAAACAGCTCACAGAATCATGGGAAATGTCAGAGCTTTGGAAAACAGGCACAAACCCGGAGAAGCTGGGAGGCATTGGTGCCAGGTCACGTCACAAGAGAAGCCCGGTTAGGGAGACCTCACAAATGTCAAGGACGCAATGCCGCCACTGCTGGCGGAGGAGTGAAACCCAACAGTCCTTGCTTCTTTGTGACACTCAGGCTAGATACAATGTGCTGGGTGGGGTGGGATGGTCTTACAGCCTGAGCTCAAGTTGTGTCCTAGGGGCCAGGGCTCAAAAGGCTCCAACCTTTTCAATTTCCACAGTTGCAGGTGGAACCCCCACCTCCTACCAGAGTCACCAAACAGAAGGAGGCTTGTGCGTTAGGCAGCCTGCCAAATACAAAGGTTCCCCCACAGAAGGTGTTCTTTTACGTGTAGAGTTTATATATTCTCTTTCCCTTCAGAGAATGCATAAATAGACTAAAAAGGAAAGGCAAGAATCACTGGATGTGTAAATATAAAGGAATTTAGACCACGGAATATGACTAAAAAGGCCTTAGGAGATTGTGGCAGAAGGGTGCTAGGAGAAAGAAAAAAATGCTTTCTATTATTTGTTATTCTTTTCCCTACATTCTTCTATGTTTTTATTTCTCCCTCCCCTCATGCATTTCTTTCATTCTCAAGAGTGTGACACAATATAAAAAGACTTTCCCAGCCCATAGGATTTCTAGAATTTGTTCTTCCGTCTTCTTCAATCAGTTTTATTAGGTTTATACATAAACAACAACTAGTATACAATGATGGAAACCCTGGCACATAACTGGCCAAGGTACTAAAGCGAAGTCCTCCAAATCTCTCCAAGAAAAGGAGTGTTTAAATTCAAGTGCTACAGTGAGATGAGCCTTAACCAAAGATGAGTCATCCAAAATCCCACATTCTAGTCAAGGCTTTGCCTCTCCGAGGTGAAAGGGCTGCAGGAAACCTGCCTAACCTCCATCTTGGTGCACAGGGGTCGCTAGGGTGACAGAAGATTACAGACGATCGCAGATGAAAGCAGGAACATGTTTGTTTGGGTTTGCTGTTCACAAGGCTTTTAGACATTTTGTTAAAAGCAGTATACACAGTAGGAATTATCCCAAAACAGGGAAATATGTATATCCCAGCAAAGGCGTAGGTAAGTAGAAGCCACAGTGAAGGGCCCGGCCCACTGGCCCTGAGTGGTAGATGCAAGAGGGGAGAGATCTGATGACTCACTCTTGTTTTCCTACCCAGACATGCATTCCTCCTTCCTCTAGTGAGAGCATCTTGACATCTCTTTGGAGAGCTAACCCGTCATCACGCAGAGTCTGCCTGGTTTGGGATGGATCTGCCCTAACCACCATATGGGCCCATGAGCCAGGCCTGGTCAGTCAGAGGATTCCATTCCCTTGGCTCCATCAAGTGATTTAGTGATGAGTCCATAACCCAAGCCAGACCATAGCGACACTCCAGACTCTTTACGTTTTTGTTTTGGCTTGGTGTCGGTTGGGTTGGGTTGGTGTGTTTTGTTTTGGAACCTTGGGGTTCCTTAGCTGTGGAATTACTAAGCTTGTAAGATATCTGCCTGTGGGTGCTGAGGACCACCAGATGCAGAAGACCTGCCTGGGAACAAGGCCGACACAGAGATGGAGATGAGAGGTGGACAGGCAGGCAGAGGAGGGGACAAGGGAGAAAAAGACTAGGTTCTAATGGCATCATTTGAGCACCTGAAGCCAGACATACCTATATTCTTTTCAGGAAAATGAGCCAGTATATCCTCTTTATTTTCACATAAGCCATTGAGAGTGGTTTTCTGTGTCTTCTAATGTAAAGATCCCTGAACCATCCGGTGGAGAGGCGTTGGGAGCAAACCAGTTCCAGTGCAGCCTTGCTGGGGGCCACCTCTGATCACAGATCAGATCTGCCTCGTTCCGACTCCCACTCTGTCAACTGGTAGTTTAAGAGCCTTATCATTCGAGCCCCCAAGGGGACTGATTCACTGAAGAGAAACTATGAGGAAACTTGCAAAATTTTAGCAGCTTAGCCCCGAGCCAGGACCGTACTGTTGCTGATAGAGCGAAGTTCCTGGGAACTAGCCATGGAGAACAGAGATATAACACAATTTCTGGAAATTTTGGAGCAAGGGCTTCTGACTGCTGCTGTTCTGCAGGTAATTCAAGGACCAGCGCACCCTTTTCTGCCAGGGTAAACTAACATCTGAAGTGCAATTACCGTAGGAAAGAGAATCCCACACCCCTGCCACTCTGCATTTAGAGCAATATCGGGGCTCCCATGAACAGATGTCCAAGACAAACAGCGCTCAACTCGAGGGCCCCAAACACACTGTAGTTTTGTGAACAGCACCCCTGGAGCTGTGCCTTATTCAACCTGCACGGCCCTATGCAATGATACCGGCAGACACCCACTAGTCAGCGGGAACATTAGCATCCCCGGATCATGAGCACAGAAGGAGTTTGCATCTGTGTAAATTCCAGAGCAGGGTAAGAAGAAAGAAAGGAAGCCATTTGCAACAGTACAGAGACAACAAGAGCTTTTAGCATTTCATGTCTTCGGAAATGAGCCAGCTGAGGGGCCTGTGTGAAACCACCTCACCCCAGGCCTCTGCGCTGAGTGTCGGCTGGGATTTATGGCCCGGGTGCCTCAGCGGTCCGGCCTGGTCTGAGCGCCTTTTCCCAAGAGGACTAAGTTGGGCAAACACTGAATACAATAGCTGTTTCTCAAGAAGGTGTCTGGATTTTTAAGAAGCATTACTGAGCCCATTTAGAGTAAATGAAAAACAGGTAAACCGAATTTAAGTGTGGGCCACAGTCAGACCTCTGGGCCCCTTTTCAGCCCTCAGGAGCCCATGGGGCCCCTTTCCCTTTCGGATGTGGGACACAGTGAAAACAGGTTGAGACAGCCTGCTTCTGTGCCAGTGAAGATAAGAACAGCCCCAAAGCAGACTAAGGTCTCAAAGACCAAGCAGTCTACCTTAAATTAGAATTCTGGTAAGAATGCTATGTGGTTTTTTTTTTCCACTCAGAAGAACAAAACATCCATTTTTCTTTCTGCCTTTTGTGAAGCTGCAAAACATTAAGCCATTTTCTCTCACTGTGATGACTACAGGCAGTCTCTTTGTACTCATGGGTACAATTTGATTGGAGTTTTATTTTTTAAAACCAATGAGGATTTCTTGTAGCTCATGATCTCCTCGCCTCACTTGCATCTTTTCTAAGACTCAGAAACATCCACCACGGACGTCTGCACTACATGTTTCCAAGGAGGCACTGCTCCAAAACGAGAACTGCATTTCCAGTTGGCAGAGGTCCTTGTCTTCCCTCTGTCTCGCTGACTGTGATGGGCTCCCCCAGCCCAGCACCAAATAGGCTGCTAGTTCACATTTGTGTAAATTAAACAGAAAAACCTTTTGGTTCCCTTTAGCATGTCAGAGGTAGCGATTATGGCTAGGGGATCATACTAAAAACAGCTACATTTACTAAGCACGTAAGATGTGCTTTACAGATACGATCTCCAGTCTCAGAATAACCCAACAAGACAGGTAGGACAAGCCCCATACAGAATGATTTGCTTTCACATCTACCTACGACCAAAACCTGGGACCTTAGGTCACATGGACTTGCTAGGTCAACTCGACCACAGAAAGGCATCCTTAGCTCATGGAGAACTGGAATTTTAGCCAATTGACATCAAACAAAGCCCAGTTCCTATGATGCCTTCTTTGGAGATTCTGATTGTGCCAAAGGAATGGTAACCATTAGATTTACACACTAAGGAATGAGGCTTCACCGGCTTGGTCAGCAAGCCCTGGTGACACTGTGCACAGCAAGGACGGAGAAGGAGGTGACAGCCTGTAACAGATCGACACAGCAATAGCAGAAAACTGATGCCAATTTTCATAAAGGAATCCAGAGTCTGAAGGCAGCCAAGGACACAATACTCAGACGTAAAACATTAAGTCAAAGAATGAAGCACCTAATAGATGCTTATAAGGCTAACTGTTTCCTGCCAGGTAATAAGAAGCAAGATTCAGATAGCAATAACTGCCTGCCAAAAGCATAGCACCTTCTAGAAACCATACTGATGAGTCTATCAATGGTACCATAAGGATATAGAAGGTAGTGGGTAGGAAGGACTCCTTTACAACTCCCATTCAAGCGAGTTAGCACCAGTTCACCAAAAATATCTGACCAGTTATGGTTCCCACAGCACTTTTAACACAGTGCCAGAAGATTATTAGGTGGATGGAATAATAGGCATTATACTACACTGCAGGCTGATTAGTTGGAGTATATTTAAGTTTAAGTTGGAGGAAAGCTAGATGAATCCTGGAATTTTCTGGATTTTAATTTTTAAACAGTCTTACAGATTTTGTCATACAAACACCTGTGTCTGGTTCTGAGTCTGAGCTATAAAATATTAAGCTTTGAGAAAGACAGGTGTCCTAAAATAAAACTGTATCTTATTTTTAAAAAACCTCAGCTGATTTTATATCACATAAAAGACAAGGTTTCAACAGCTTCCTAAATCCTCTCAAAAAAGCAACAGGCAGCCTCAATGAGATCCCAGCTCCACCACCTCCCCCCCCCACACACACACCGTACCTCTTGTGAAGTGGCCCCAGGCCTAGAACTAGCAGCAAATAGCCTAGATTCACAACTTGACTTTACCTGGGAATCTCCAAGTCAAGCACAAGTAGCAGCCATCTCAGCTTGCTTTATAACTCAGGCAGGGTGTCCCCAGGGAAAACACAGGTGGGGATTGACCTTCGCCTGCACCACCTACCCCAGGACTAGCCCACCCAGTCAACAGCTGCAACCAGTCAGAGCATCACCACCCTGACCCTGCACAGCTGATCCTCCACAGAGGGCAGATGTTGGTACTCGGCAGTCACAGTCAGTGCTTGCAGCTGGGTAAATCCATCCCATTGACCTGCCAACAGCAACCAAGGCTCACCTACAAGAGAAGGGTATACTCAGCCCACACAAAGGGCGCACCTTGAGTACCCAGCTTGAGTGATAGGACAGGCTGTGCCACTGGACCCTACGGGACACCTACAAATTAGGCCACACTACCAAGACATGGAGTCAAAGCAGCTCTACCTAATACACAGAAACAAACACAGGGAGGCTGCCAAAATGAGGAGACAAAGAAACATGGCCCAAATGAAAAAACAGATCAAAACACCAGAAAAAGAACTAAACAAAACAGAGATAAGCAATCTATCAAATGCAGAGTTCCAAACAGCGTTTATAAGGATGCTCAAGGAACTTAGTAAGGACCTCAACAGCATAAAATCCAGTCATAAATGAAGGAAGGATACATTAACTAAAATAAAGAACAATTTACAGCACAGGTGGCAAACACAAGGCTCAAGGGCGGAATCCAACTCTCTACCTTGTTATATCTGGCCAGGCATCTTGTTTCTACCCAGCGGCAGCACTGAGATCCTTGCCCCTGGTTAAGGAGCAGTTACATTTATACAGTCCTAAACTTACATTTGGCCCTTTCAAAGCAACCGAGAGGCTGATATGGCCTCCGGTGAAAATAAGTTTGACACCCCTGATTTACAGGGAAACAACAGTGAAGCAGACAAAACTCAAAATCAAATCAATGATTTGGAACATAAGGACACAAAAAACAACCAATCAGAACTAAAAGAAAAAAAAATCCAGTAAAATGAGGATAGGGTAAGCAGCCTCTGGGATAGCTTCAAGCATTCCAATATTTGCATCATAGGGATACCAGAAGGAGAAGAGAAAGAGCAAGAAATTGGAAATCTATCTGAAAAAATAAGGAAAGAAAACATCCCTAATTTGGTGAAAGAAATAGACATGCAAATCCAGGAAGCACAGAGTCCCAAACAAGAGGGATGCAAAGAGGCCCACTCTAAGACACAGCATAATTAAAATGCTAAAAGTTAGAGAGAAAGAGAGAATCCTAAAAGCAGCAAGAGAAGTTAGTTACCTACAATGGAGTTCCCATAAGATTATCAGCTGATTTCTCAAAAGAAAATTTTGCAAGCTAGAAGAGATTAGCAAGAAATATTCAAAGTCATGAAAAGCAGGGACCTACAGCCAAGATTGCTCTACCCAGCAAAGCTATCATTTAGTATCAAAGGTCAGATAAAGAATTTCCCAGACAAGAAAAAAACTAAAGGAGTTCATCATCACCAAACCATTATTATATAAAATGTTAAAGGAACTTATTCAGATAAAGAAGATCAAAAGGATGAATGATAAAATGTCAATTAATACATATCTATCAACAATTGAACCTGAAAAATAAAGTAAGCAAACATGAAGAACAGAGACAGAATCATGGATATGGAGAGCATTCTGATAGTTGCCAGATGGGAGGGGTATGGGAGAATGGGTGAAGAGGTGAGGGGATTAGGAAGTACAAATAGGTAGTTACAGAATAGCCATGGGGATGGAAAGCACAGTATAGGAAATGCAGTAGCCAAAGAACTATACACCTGAGCCATGGACATGAACAATGGAGGGTGCTGGGTGGAGGAGCAAAGAGGGAAAATTGGGGGCCATTGTAATAGCATAATCAATAAAATATAATAAAAAAATAAATTTGGCAAACCAAAAAAAAAAAAAGACAAGATCTCGGTGAAATCATGAACCTTCTGTTTTTGAAAGAGAAATAAATTACAAGCTTATCAAACATATGCTTTTAAAAACCACAGGGAAAATATAATCTGGCGAGAGACATTCAGGGACCATTCAGGGAGCTGAGCAGTTGGTGCCCACAGGATTCGTGAACACTCTGAAGCCTTTTGTGTGTTCGTGTATAAAGTGAGGCTGGTGGGAGGAAAGGGAAGGGAGTTCATAACATCTAATTCTCAAAGGAGTATGTGACCCAAACAAGGGTTAAGACTGACTGTAGTAAAATGTGGAAAAAATTAAAACCCTGTCATTTATTGGAAGCTATGACTATCTCTGATTGGAATCCAAAAAAGAACCAACTGTAATAGACGTGCCAAATCTCTGAACTCCAATACCCACGGAAACAAACGATCCTTCTGGGGCAATACAAGAGTTAATTCTGTCTGTGGCTCTCAGTAGCATCCAGAGAGCCAATAGTCCATCAGGTTATTGTTTCTCTCTATCCCCCTGCAAAGGACCAAGTCCAAAATGTGTAAGGAATTCGCTTTGTTTTTCCAACGGCAGGGCCCTAGCCTTTCCCAGCAGTTGGCGCCAATCCAAATAGCACGCTCAAAGGGGATGGATGGGCTGTGTATTTCATCTTTATAGACCAAATGGCTTCTCACTAATTTACCATTTATGTGATGAAGAAAAGTATCAATGAAACGTGCCTGTAAATCTGCACCCTCTTCCAGGATCAAGGAAAGAACTAAAGAGAGCTAAAAAAAGAAATGACAATACAGTTTTGTAAGCTAAAAATATGTTTTCCAAAATCAAATGGCACATTTCTTGAATTAAATGTTCTTAAATATGCTGAATTTGAAACAGGGAAAATGGCAGGACAAAGTACAGAAGAATTCAGCATGTCTGGGTAGCCTATTGAAATCTTCCTGAGATAGACTTTGATAAGAGTCCCCCATGAAATAATTTATCTGCTATTTCCCGTTAACGTGCCAAGCTGCATTAGGTTTGAGCCCCTCTTCCCAGGAAGGGTTTTCAGAGATGAAGGAAAATAAATCATGAACTTAAGGAGAATGAGGCTCACATTACCAAGGGCTACAAGAAAGAAAACTCAAAAACTAATTAAAGACTTTAAAATAGGAAAAAAATATATCACTAAATGGATCTCACAAAAATCTACTTCTAGGGTCATTCCCATTTAAACATTTGTGGAATTTTGCCCCTAAGAAGATATTCTCATTATAAGATTTTTTTTTTCCTTTTTCAGCTAAAATGTGTGGCAGCAGGTTCTCTCGGATGTGTCCCCCACAGTTACACTAGAAGCTTTGTGCAGCTCTGGCCTCCAAACAGAATTCTGGCCTGCACTGAACAGCCAGGCTGGACACGGACACTCCTTCCTACCTTGTCACAAGCCCGGACAAGTCCACGCACACAGGGGGCTGTTACATATTCAAAGGACAGCAGCAAAGCTCCCACGTACAGAGAGCTTACACGGGTGCCGCGCACAGTCCTAAGCACTTGATCTCTTAAAACCCTGTCTATATACTGGATACTATTATTACCCCATTTTACGGATAAGGAAATTGAGCCATGAGAAGCTTTAGTAACTTGATTAAGGCCATACACTTAGGAAGCAGTATAAGTGTGATTTAATTCTATTAACAACCCAAGGGTGTACAGACCATTTTTTCTATACTTTAAACAAGAAATATGAGCCTCAAAGAGATCAAGTAACTAACCTAAATTTACACAATGAGTGCCAGAATTCCAAAACCAGACAAAGACATTACAAAGAAAAGAAAATTACAGGCTAATATCCTTGAAGAACATACATGCCAAAATTCTCAAAAAAAATATTAGCAAGCCAAATTCAGCAATACATTAAAAAGATCATACACCATGATCAAGTGGGATTAGTTCCTGGGATGCAAGTTTGGCTCAATATATACAAGTCAAATAACATGATAGACCATAAAAACAAAATGAAGAATAAAAATCACATGATCATATTAACGGGCACAGAAAAACCACTGATAAAACTCAGCATCCATTTATGATATAAACTATCAGCAAAGTGAGGATAGGCAGGATACACCTCAACACAATAAAGGCCATATATGACAAACCATAGCTAACATCATACTCAATGGTAAAAAACGAAGTGTTTTCCTTAAGATCAGGAACCAAAGATGTCCACTTCCACCACTTTTATTCAACATAGTGTTAAAAGTCCTAGCCCCAGCAATTAAATGAGAAAAAGAAATAAAAGGCATCCATATTGGAAAGGAAGAAGAAAAATTGTCATTATTTAAAGATGACATACTACATATAGAGAACCCTAAAACTTCCACCAAAAAAAAATTTTAGAATTGATAAACGAAGTCAGTAAAGTAGCTGGATATAAAAATTAATATTCAGAAGTCAGTTGCATTATTATATAATAGCAAACTATCAGAAAAGAGAAATTTAAAAATACCTAGGAATAAATTTAACCAAAGAGGTAAAAACTTGTGACGCAGAAATCTATAAGACATTGAAGAAAGTAATTTAAAAAAAACACAAATCACCCGGCTGGTATAGCTCAGTGGATTGAGCACGGGCTGGGAACCGAGGGGTCCCGGTTCGATTCCCGGGCACATGCCTGCGTTACAGGCCAGGTCCCCAGTGAGGGCCATGTGAGAGGCAACCATACATTGCTATTTCTCCCTCCTTTTCTCCCTCCGTTCTCCTCTCTCTAAAAATAAATACATAAAATCTAAAAAAAAAAATTAAAAAAAAAAAACAACACAAATCACAGAATCCACTGTGCTCATGGAGAGGAAGAATCGCCATTGTTAAAATGCCCATGCTACCCAACGTAATGTACAGACTCAATGCAGTCTCTGTCCAAATACCAACGGCATTCTTCACAGAACCAGAATAAATAATTCTAAAATTTATATGGAATGACAGAAGACTCTGAATAGCCACAGCAATCTTGAGGAAGAAGAACAGAGTTGGAGGTATCAGGCTCCCTGCTATCATACTATACTATACTATAAGGACATAGTCATCAAAACAACATGGTGCAAGCATAAAAACAGACATATAAATCAATGGAACGGAGCAGAGAGCCCAGAGATAAACCCATGCCTATCTAGTCAATTAATCCATGACAAAGGCGACAAGAATATACAATGTGGTAAAGAAAGCCTCTTCAATAAATGGCAGTGGGAAAACTGAACAAATACATGCAAAAGAATGCAACTAGACCATTTTCTTATACCACATACAAGAATAAAATAAAAATGGATTAAAAATTAGATCTAAGACCTGAAACCATAAAACTTCTAGAAGAAAACATAGGCAGTGAACTCTTTAACCTGGCCTTGAATAATATTTTTTAGATTTGCCTTCTCAAGCAAGGGAAACAAAAATAAATAAATAAGTAGGACTACATCAAACTAAAATTTTTTGCACGGCAAATGAAACCATCAACAAAACAAAGACAACCCACTGAATAGAAGATATTTGCCAATGACACACCTGATAAGGGGTTAATATCCAAAATTTATAAAGGACTCATACAACTTAACACCAAAAAAAAAAAAAAAAAATCAACTCAGTTAGAAAAAAGGGCAGAGGACCTGAATAAACACTTCTCCAAAGAGGACATACAGATGGCCAGTAGACATATGAAAAGATGTTCTACATTGCTAATCATCAGAGAAATGCCGATTATATTCACAATGAGATATCACCTCACATTTGTCAGAATGACTATAATCAATAAATCAACAAACAAGTGTTGGCAAGGATGTAGAGAAAAGGGAACCCTTATGCCCTATTGGTGGGATTGCAGTGGTACAGCCAGAGGAAAAGACCACGAAGATTCCTCTTAAAAAAAGTTAAAATTAGCTCTTCCCAACAAGTGTCCTATGGTTACCTTTGAAAATGGTCCGCTATTCACTTGACCCAGAATACCCCATAAAATCATGCAAATCAAGGGATTTAAGTCTTTGTGTTCACTTTAAGAACACTCATGAAACTGCCCAGGCCATCAAGGTTTGCATATTTGAAAAGCCACCAAGCATCTAAGGACGCCACCTTACAGAAGCAATTGTGCCGTTCCATCATTACAATGGTAGAGCTGGCAGGTGTGCACAGGTCAGAGAATGGAGTTGGACCCAGGGTCAGTGGCCCAAATACAGTGCTGAATTTTTTCTGCCCATGCTTAAAAATGCAAAGTAATGCTGAACTTATGGGTTTAGATGTAGATTCTCTGGTCATTGAGCACATCCAGGTGAACAAAACTCCCAATATCCAGCACAGAATTCAGAAAGCTCATGGGCAGATTAAGCCAAACGTGAGCTCTCCCTGCCACACTGTGCTCATGCTTACTTCTAAGAAGAAAATTGTTTTTAAACCAGAAGAGGAGGTTGTAAAGAGGAAAATAATACCCAGAAGAAACTGAGGACAAAAACTTATGATCTGGGGGTAAATTCAGCATAAAATACATGCTGATAAAAAGGAAAAATAAACTACCTTAAGACTCAGCAAAAAATTCAAAACACTAATTTGAAAAGATATATGCAGTTCATTGAAGCATTATTTACAATAGCCAAGATATGAAAGCAACCTGAGTGTCCATCAACAAGTGACTGGATAAAGATGTGGTACATATATTCAATGGACTATCACTCAGACATAAAAAGAATGAAATCCTGCCATTTGCAACAACATGGAGGGACGTAGAGGGTATTGTGCTAAAAGAAATAAGTCAGACAGAGAAAGACACATACCAAATGATTACACTTACAAGCAGAATCTAAAAAACAAAATAAACAAACAGAATCAAACTCATAGACACACAGAACAAATTGATGGTTGCCAGACAGAAGGGGGTGGAGGGTAAAAAAGGTGAAAGGATTAAGAAGCACAAATCAGCACTTACAGAACAGTCACGGGGATATAAAGTACAGCATAGGGAACAGAGTCGGTGATATTGCAATAAATATATATGGTGCCAGGTGGGCACTAGACTTATGGGGGGGGCGCTTCATAAGGTGTATAAATGTCTACCCACTATGCTACACCTGAACCTAATATAATATTGAATGGTACCTGTAATTTTAACAATAAAATATTAAATAGAATAAGTAAAGATTTAAAAAAATAAGCAGCAGCGTCAGAATCAAACCCATGCCAGTCAGTGCTCCCTTCCCATGCCAGTGTGTGGGCCAACAGCACAGCTTCAGAGGCATGTAAATCACTTACAAAACTTCTTTCTTTGGCTATTACTGACTTAGAAGAAATCAGAGACCATTCATTCTACAGAAAATAAGGGATCTAGAAATAAAGCTCTCAGGAAGTAAAAATATTCTTTAGATTTCCTGTTCTCCCCATGTGTGAAAGATTGATATGGAAGACTAATGTGCTGGATTACATCAAGCTTCACTGGCAAGGACAAACAGGTTTGAAGAGTTGTTTACACTCGAAATACCAATAGCACAGAAAAACAGTTGAAAATACCTATCAATGTCCTGGTAAGAACAAAGGAATTTCAGATTACTTCACTTAAATTCAGATAAGAGTGAGCTACATTGGCTCTTATTTCTGATCGATGAGCTGCTTACCTTGGCTAACAGTGGAGGAGAACTCGCCTTCTGAAGCACAGGGTCATCTGTGGAAAATGCGCTCCTCCCTGCATAATAAGGACTTTTGCACTGACTTCAAGTGTTTATGATCTTAGAAAACAAAATGTTTTGGGGATCGTTTTAGGCTTAAAGTTAGAATTAAACTAAGGATTGGGCAAAGAATTTGCTCTTGGCAGTTCTTTGTGAAGCAGCGGAATTTTGCTGTCGGCAGCTTTCCAGTTTACCTCCCTGCCTCCAGGCGTGTTCCTAGGACTTACATAGTACCCCAAGGACATTCAGGATCTTCCCCACAATTAGTAACACTGCCTCCCTGCAAAGTCTGATGTGGCTCATTTTGTACAATAAAGACTCGCTTTTCTCCCTAAAGTAGGCAGTATTTTAGGGCATGTTTTTTGGTGAGGGAGAGGTGTGAACTGGAAGAGTATAAGATGTTGCTAAATATGTCCCTAACATCCATTCATACTTTCTATAATTTTAGAATATAACTCCCCTGCCTAGCTGGAGATTACATAGTATTCCTTGCACCTAACCATGGCCATGTAACTGACCTAAGCACTGGCCTATAGGATATAAGCAGGAGTAATTTATT
This sequence comes from Micronycteris hirsuta, assembly GCA_004026765.1. NCBI lineage: Eukaryota > Metazoa > Chordata > Mammalia > Chiroptera > Phyllostomidae > Micronycteris > Micronycteris hirsuta. The sequence goes on from PVJI01003938.1 coordinate 79,966, forward strand.
CTTAAAACTTCTTCACTCTTTAAAACTCAGTCACTGGCTTTCATTCCCCTTAATCCTTTCATGGTTGTTGGCTAGCCACCTTCAAATACGTGGATGAGGATTTAACCTCGGGGAATAGTAGAATAACAAAACAGAAAGGACAGGGGTCCTTGGATGTCCTCATGGAACAAAATTACCTACAAACGCAGTTCAATCTGCCACCATTGTATCACTGTGAGAAAGAAGTAAACTTTAATTCTAATTGAACCTCTGTCATTTTTATGCTGTAAAGTGGTCAAGCCAATATCTTCAACAATATGGGAAAGAAGGGAAAGGAAAGCACAAGAACACCTCCCAGAAGTCACACACATGCACACACATGCACCCGCATACACACACTGCCCCCGTGGCTCCATTTTTTCATCTATAAATGGAAATAATACCTGTGTTTCAAAGTTAGTATGAGGAATTAAATAATGAATATAATGTATTAAGTAAATATCATAAAGTTTCGAGCATGATAGCTTAAAAAATTATTAAAATCTCACTTGAAACATCAAGCTTTTTAAAAAAATTATGCATTGATTTTTTTCTTTTTTAGAAATAGAAGAAGGGAGGGGGAGAGAGGGAAAGAGGGAGAGGAAAAAGTTGGGGAAAGAGAGGGGAGGGTGAAGAGAGAGAAAGAGAGAGACCAAATTGCTGTTCTACTTATTTATACATTCAAATGGTTGCTTCTTGTACGAGCCCTGACCCAGGATCAAACCTGCAACCTTGGCGTATCAGGACAACACTCTAACCAACTGAACTACCTGGCCAGAACTGAAACATCAATGATTTTTCCTTCCCGTAAATCCAAATATATAGTGTATTTATCAAAGGACTCTGGGATGTGGAAAGTGGAATAGGAAGCATCAGGAATCTGTCACCCAACTTAAACAACAGTAATTGCCACGGCAGAATCTCTCTGGTGTAATTATTTTGGAACTCCGGAGTCTATAACAAGCTTGCAATGTCCAGCAGAAGGCTTGGCCTGTAACTTGTGGTTAATTTTGGTCAATTTCAGCGGTTACCACAGTAGCAGCTATCCATTCCCACACCCATGACAGGCAGATGTGCACACACACCTGGAACAGCTGGCAGGAGCCACGATGGGCATAAAGGACTCTGTTTTCCAAATATCAGGAATCTGTGCTCTGATCCCTGATTGTTGCTTCTGATGGCTGAGAACCTGGGAGCAGTCAACCAGTGTTGTTGCACCTCCCCCCACTCTTGCAAGCCTCTCCTCCACAGACTGCAGTGATTGCCAGGGGATTTAAAGGGCTGGCACACTCACACTCCTTCCCATCCTTCACTTTTTCTTCTTCTGAGAGACAGACATTAGAAATGAAGACATTCAAAAGCAACTGCATATATTGGAAAAATTAGAAAGGGACTCCACATGCCCAGTTAAAGGTACAGGCTCAGAAAAGACTCAAGAAGACATTTACACCTCAGTCTGATCATTGGCACAGAGACAGCCTATGACAATCAAAACAACAAATATAATAACAAAAATCAGCAAACTCTGGAGAAGAAGGAAAACATGATATCCACAGTTACCTCCTTATTAGATTCAAATATCCAGTTTTGAACAATAGATCATAAGGCATACAAACAAATAGGAAAGTATGACTCAAATCCAAGAAAAAATATACAAGGTCTGTCTGGAAAAGCCCACCCATTGTTAAGATAATGAGAATGGTTTGCACAACATCAATGTAACCTGGCAGCCAAGGAGGGTAGACTGGAATGCACATGCGTGAACAATGATGACCTCACTGTACTAGTCAGTGGGGGGTGGTAGACTCTGTTGTGTAGCCCTCACGTTCAAAATGACTGAGTGAGTAGAGCAAGGAATCTGCATCAAACTTTGCATTAAGCTTGAACTTTCATCCACGGAGTCTATTTGTATGATTCAGGAGTCCACAGCTATGGGTAACTGGTGATTGGGAGCTTCATCACAACATGCCCACTCAAGTATTACATCTCATGCAGAGTTTTTTGGCAAAACATCAAATCAGCCAGATGACTCAGTCCTCTTATAGCCTAGATTTGGCACCCTGCAACTTTTGGCTTTTCCCAAAACTAAAATCACCTTTGAAAGGGAAGAGATTTCAGACCATCAGTGAGATTCAGGAAAATAGAACAGGGCAGCAGAGAGCAAGTGGGAGAACTGTGTGAGGTCTCAAGGTGCCTACTTTGAAGGGGATTGAGGTATCACTGTCCTACATACAATGTTTCTTGTGCCTTGTATCTTCTTCACTAAATGTCTTTTTTTATATTACAAGACTGGATACATTCTGGACAAACCTCATAAATCAACAGAAACATTTCCTGGGAAAAAAAATGTATGGCTGATGTACTAGACAAAGATTTTAAAATAATTAAAGGAAGATACAGAGAAAATCAAGAAAAAAAAGTATGAACAAAAGTAATATATCAACAAAGAGAAAATTAAAAAAGAAACAAAAAAATCTGGAGCTGAAAAGTACAATAAATAAAAATGAAAAATAGCAGTAGAGGGATTCAAAAGCACAATTGAGCAGGGAGAAGAAAGAATCAGTGAAATTGATGGTAAAGCAATGGAAATTATCAAGTCTGAGGAACAGAAAGAAATAATGTTGAGGAAAACTGAACAGAGTTAAGAGAGCTTTTGGAAACTATCAAGAAACCAACATATGCATTGTGGGAGTGCCAGAAGGAAAAGTGAAAAAGAAAGGGGCAGAGAGAATATATGAGAAAAATAATGGTTGAAAATGTCCAAATTTGATGAATGACATGAATATAAACACCCAACCATCTTAACAAGCTCCAAGTAAGATAAACTCAGAGACTCACAATGAGACACATTATAATCAAACTTTCAAAAGACAAAGACAAAGAGAGAATCTTGCAAACAACAAGAAAGAAGTAACTCATCATGTACAAGGGATCTTCCATGAAAGTATAAGCAGATTTCTCATCCAAAACTTCAGAGGCCAGAAAGCAGTGGGCCGGTATATTCAAAGTGCTAAAATAAAAAACTGTCAACCAAGAATCCTATAGCCAAGAAAACTATCCTTCAAAAATGGAGAAATTAAGACATTACCCAATAAAGAAAAGCTGAGGCTGTTTGTTACCACTAGATCTGTACTTTAAGAAATACTCAAGAGCCCTGGCTGGTATGGCTCAGTGCATTGAGTGCCAGCCTGAAAAACAGTCTGCAAACCAATGGGTTGCCAGTTCAATTCCCAGTCAGGGCACAGGGCTGGGTTGCGGGCCAGGTCCCCAGTAGGGGGCGTGTGAGAGGCAACTATACATTGATGCTTCTCTCCCTCTCTTTCTTCCTCCCTTCCCTTCTAAAAATAATAAAGTCTTCAAAAAAATTTTTTTAAAAGAAATACTCAAGGTTGAGTATTTCTATATAATTCAAAAAACTAATGCATTTAAAAGAATTAATAGTTTATACTTAGGGGTGCACATGAATAAAGATGCAATATTGTGACCTCAACATATGAAAGAGGTGGGGAGGGTGCTATAAAGAAGCAGAGATTTTCTGTGTTATTAAAATTAAGCTGGTAGAAATACAAATTAAAAGTGTTATAACTTTAGGATGTTAAATGGAATCCCAATGATAACCATGAAGAAAAGTGGCTACAGAAATGTTGAAGGAATTTGAACATTTCACTATAAAAATAATCAACTAAACACAAAGGAAGACAGTAATGTAAGAAATGAGGGACAAAAAAGCTAGAAAGCTTATAGAAAACAAATATAAAAATGATAGAAGTCCCTTCTTATAGATAATTACGTTAAGTAAAAATACATTAAACTCTCCAGTCAAAAGACTGCAGGTTGGCAGAATGGATTAAAAAAAATATGATCCAACAATATGTTGTCCATATGCAACTAATTTATTGATTTCTTAATTAAGTATATTTTATTGATTATGCTATTACAGTTGTCCCATTTTTCCTCTTTGCCCCGCTCCACCCAGTACCCCCATTCCCTCCAGCAATCCCCCCATTAGTTCATGTCCATGGGTCTTACATATGAGATCTTTGGCTTTCCCATTTCCTATACTATTCTTAACATCCCTCTGTCTATTTTGTACCTACCAATTATGCTTCTTATTCCCTGTACCTTTTTCTCCATTCTCCCCCTTCCCTCTCCCAGCTGATAACCCTCCTTGTGATCTCCATTTCTATGATTGTTTTTGTTCTAGTTGTATGCTTAGTTTGTTTTAGTTTTTTTTTTTAGATTCCATTGTTGATAGTTGTGGGTTTGTTGTCATTCTACTGCTCATAGTTTTGATCTTCTTTTTCTTAAATAAGTCTCTTTACCTTTTCATATAATAATGGCTTGGTGATGATGAACTCCTTTAGCTGTACCTTGTCTGTGAAGCACTTTATCTGCCCTTCCATTCTAAATTATAGTTTTGCTGGATAGAGTAATCTAGGTTGTACGTCCTTGCTTTTCATCTCTTGGTATACTTCTTGCCAGACCCTGCTTGCCTGCAGGGTTTCTTTGAAGAAATCTGCTGATAGCCTTACAGGAATTCCTTTGTACATGACTCTCTGTTCTTCTCTGTTGCTGCTTTTAAGATCCTCTCTTTATCTTTTATCTTTGGCATTTTAACTATGACATGCCTTGTTGTGACCCTCTTTGGGTCCAACTTGTTTGGGACTCTCTGTGCTTCCTGGACTTATATGTCTACTTCATTCGCCAAATTAGGGAAGTTTTCTTTCATTATTTTTTTAAATAAGTTTTCAATTTCTTGCTCTTCCTCTTCTCATTCTGGCACCCCTATGATTTGGATGTTGGTACATTTAAAGCTGTCCCAGAGGTTCCCAAGCCTCATCCTTTTTTTGAATTCTTGTTTCTTCTTTCTGTTGCAGTTGAATGTTGTTGTTTTTTTACCTTTTGTTCCAAATCATAGATCTGAATCCCAGATTCCTTCCCTTCACTGTTGGTTCCCTGTCTATTTTTCTTTATTTTACTTTGTATAGTCTTTACTTCTTCCTTTATTCTGTGGCTGTACTCAGCCATTTCTCTGGTTATCCTGATCACCAGTGTTGTGAACTCTGCATCTGATAGATTCGTTCTTTTTCTGGAGTTTTCTTTCTTTTCTTTCATGGGCCATAAATCTTTGTCTTCTCAATTTGGCAGGCTCACTGTGTTTCTATGTATTAGGTAGAGCTGCTTTGACTCCGCGTGTTGGCATACCAGTTACATTGTAAGGGGTGAGCCTTGGGTATTCACTAGGGCAGTGCAACCCGCTTCACCACTTTGTGATGCTGTATGTGGGGTATGTCAGAGAGAGAACAATGCTGCTTGCTTGGCTCTGACCCATTTCCAGTCATTCCTCCACTCCCTATAAGTGACTGGCACCCTTCTAGTTGCTGCCCTGGTGCTGATTGCTAGAGTGGGTGGGTCTCATGCATTCTAGGACCCTGTGGGCCCTTTAAACAGACTCTCCTGAGAAACTGCCAGTTTCTTCTTCCACCCCAACCCTTACTGGTTTTTATAGCCAAGGTTATGAGGCTTTATTTTCTCAGTGCTGAAACTGAGTTGGGATGCATGGTCTAGCCTGGGGCTGGTGGGTTGCTCACTCCCCAATTGTCCCTCCTGCTTTTTATCCACTGCACATGAATGTAGGACCACCCATTCTGCTGGCTGCTGCTACCTTGCCATGCCACACTATGTCCTCCCTTTCCCTCCTACCTGTTTGAATCAATGTTTCTTCTTTAAATCCTTGGTTGTCAGACTTCCATACAGTTCAATATTCTGCCAGTTCTGGTTGTTTTTTGTTTTTAGATTGGTTGTTATCCTTCTTATGGTTGTGCAAGGAGGTAAAATGAGTCTACCTATACCTCCATCTTGACTGAAATCCATAGGTGACTCACTTTAGATTCAAAGATGCAAATATATTGAAGGTGAAAGGATGAATGAAAATGTATGATTATTCCATGCAAATAGTGAAGAGAGTGGCTATACTAATATCAAGCAAAATAGATTTTAAATAAAAAAAGATCATAGGCGATAAAGAAAAACATTATATATTACTAAAAGGTTCTATACAGCAAGAAGATATAAGAATTATAACCAATTTACACACCTAATAGACCACCAAATTATATGAAGCAAAAACCGAAGAGAAAAAGCATTGAAAAGAGAAAAACCTAAGCATTGAAGAGAGAAATAAACAGTTATATAGTAATAGAGATATCAATGCCCAATCTCAATAATAAGTTAAACAACCAGAGAGAAGATAAAAAAGGAAAGAGAGAATTTAAATAACACAATATACTACTTGACCTGACAAACAAATGCCACAACACTCTACCCAAGACAACAGCACATACATTCTTCTCAAGTGTACATAGGATATTTTCCAGGAAGCACTGTATGTTAGGCCACAAATTAAACCTCAATAAATTTTAAAAGACTGACATCATACAAAGTTATCTTCTCCAACTATATAATGGAATGAAGTTGATAATCAGTAACAGAAGTAATACTGGAAAATTCACAAATTAGGGAAAATTAAACAACACTTTTTTAAACAACCAATGGATCAAAGAACAAAAAAAATCAAAGAAATTGGAATCTATTTAAAGATAAATAAAAACAAAAACACAACAGAATTTTGCAACTCAGCAAGAGCAATGCTAACGGGAAATTTATAAGTGTAAATGCTTACATTAAAAAACTTTTTTAACAACTCAAATTAACAACCTCAGTTAAGGACACAGAAAATAAACAACTAAGAACAAGGTAGTAGAAGGAAGGAAATAAAGAGCAGAGCAGAGATAAAGGAAATAGAGAATACAAAAACAACAAAGTCACAGAAATAAAAATCAATATAAGAGAGTGCTATGTACATCTGTATGCCAACAAATTGGGTAACCTAGATGAAATGAACAAATTTCTAGAAGCACAAAACCTACAGAGATTAAGTCGCAAAGAAATAGAATATCAACATTGACCTGTTACTGGTATGTAGATTGAATCAATAATCAGAAATCTCCCAACAACAACAAAAACCCTGAACCTGATGGCTTTACTGGTGAATTCTACTAAATATTTAAAGAAAAACTAATACCAAATCTTCTCAAACTTCTTCCAAGAATTGGAAAGGAAGACTTCCTAACTCATTCTGTGAGGCCAGTATTACTCTAATACCAAAGTCAGACTGTAACATTACAAACAAGCAAAAAATCCCTATAGGCTAATTATCTCTTATGAACACTGATGTAAAAACCCTCAACAAGATACTCAAAAATCTGATTTAGAGCATATGAAAAGGATTATATAACCAAGTAAGACTTATTTCCGGATTGCAAGGATGGTTCAATATACAAAAATTGAACAATATAGAGTAATAGTACCACATTAATAGGATGAAAAGAAAAACCACATAACGATCTTTATGCTGAAGAAAATATGACAAAATTCAACACCATTTTATGATAGAAACACTCAAGACACTAAGTATAGAAGAAAACTACCTCAACATAATAAAAGTCATATTTGAAAAACTCACAGCAAACATCTTATTTGATAGTGAATGACAAAGCTTTCCCCTAATGTCAGAAACAGGCAAGGATTTACACTTTTGATATTCTAATCCATACAGTATTAGAAATTCTTGACAAAACAAGCAAGAAAAATAAATATAAAGCATCCAAATTGAAAATAAGTAGAATATCTTTTTTCACTGATAGCATAATCTTAAATACAAACAACCCTAAAGATACCACAAAACACTCTTAGAACTAATAAGTGAATTCAGCAAAATTGCACGACACAAAGCTAACACACAAAAATTAGGTATATTTCTATATACCAAGAATGAACAATCTGAAAAGAAAATTATAAAAATAATTCCTCTTACAATAGTATGAAAAAGAATAAAATACATATGAATTAGCTAAGGATATGAAAGTCCTGTACAATGAAAACTATAAAGCACTGCTGAAAAAAATTAAGACAAAATAAATGAAAACACATCCCATGTTTATAGATTGGAAAACTTAATATTGTTAGGATTTCATGCTACCCAAAGCAATCTACAGATTCAGTGAAATCTCTATCAAGTCTCAGTTATATTTCCTTGCACAAATAGAAAACCCATCTTAAAATTCATATTAAAACTCAAAGGATACCTAAGACTAAAAACAATCTTGAAACATAAGAACAAAGCTGGAAAACTCACATACCCTGATTTCAAAAGTTACTACAAAGCCACAGTAATCAAAATAGTGTTTCCAATGGAATTTTTCACAGAAATAGAACAAATGTTTTGAAATTTGTAGGAAACCACAAAAAATCCTGGCTAGCCAAAGTCATCTTGAGAAAGAAGAAAAAAAACCTAGAGGCATCATACTTTCTAATTTCAAACTATATTACAAAGCTATTATAATCAAGAAGTATGATATTAATCAAGAAGTATGGCGTAAAAAGAGATACAAGGGTTAATGGAACAGATACATGGGTTAATGGAATAGAAATGAACCCCCACATGCATAATCAATTTATGAAAAAGCACCCAAGAATATACAATGGGGAAAGGAAGTCTCTTGAATAAAGGGTGTTCTAAAAACTGGATAGCCATGTGCAAAAGAACAAAACTGAACCACTATCTTAAACCATACACAAAAAGGAACTCAAAACATATTAAAAACTTGAATATGAGACCTGAAACCATAAAACTCCTCAAAGAAAACATAGGCTCATAAGTGCCTTGTCATCAGTCTTGGGAATGATTTTTGAGTTTGACACCAAAAGAAAAGGAAAAAAATAAAATAAAATAAACAAGCAGGCCTACATCGAACTAAAAAACTTCTGCATAGCAAAGGAAACAATCAACAAAATGAAAAGGCAGCTACTGATGGGAGAATATATTTACAAATCACATATTGGACAAGAAGTTACTATCTAAAATATATAATGAATGCATACAACATAATAGCAAAAAAAAGTCTGGTTAAAAATGGGCAGAGGATCTGAATAGACATTTTTCTAAAGAAGACATACAGATGGATAACAGATACACGAAAAGATGCTCAACATCACTACTCATCAGGGAAATGCACTTCAAAACCACAATGAGATACCACTTCATACCTTTTAGAATACTATTATAAAAAAATAATGAGTGTCAGTGAGGATATGGAGAAAAGAGAACCCTTGTGCATTATTGGTGGAAATGTAAATTGGTTCAGCACACTATGTGTAACTGTATGGAGGGTCCCCCCCAAATTAAAAATAGAACTACCATGCGGTCCAGCAATTCCAATTCTGGGTATTTATCTTAAGAAAACAAAAACATTAACTTGAACAAAAATATGTACCCCCATGTTAGCTGCCACATTATTTACAATAGCCAAGATGCAACCTAAGAAAATAAGCTAAGTGTACATCAATGGAAAATAAGTAAAGAAAATGTGATACAGGGACTTCCAGTAAAGATGGCAGCATAGGTAAATGCTGTGCTTGCCTCCTCCAGCACCACATCAAGGTTACAACTAAATTATAGAACAACAGCCTTGAGAACCCCCTCAGCACTAGCTGGACAGAATCCCTGTAACTAGAAACATAAAAAAGCAGTCACGATGACACGAATAAGAGGGGCAGGGAGGTGGAGTGCACAGGCCCCACATGCATGGTGCGGTGATTAAGAACTGGGAGGGATGTCTTGGCTATAGAGCCCCAGCTGCGGGGCAGTGGTTCTTGCCACACAACTAGCTCCCTGGTCTGGGGCACCAGTGCCCGGGGAAAGGAGAGTTCCCATTACATCTGGCTGTGAAAACCAGCAGGAACTGTGCCCAAGTGAGATGGAGGGCTCCTGGAGGGAGGGGAGTTTCTCCTGAGGGGCCCAGGCATGGAACTGTTCACTTATCGACTCATTCACATTGGGCTCCAGCACAGCAAACGGCACTAAAAAATGTCCAGGGCCATACAAGGAGGAAAAGAATTTACTAATTTCAGGGCGATGGCTGGAAGGGCAGGGATCAGGGCAGCTCTTCTGGGGATGGAAACACAGGCAGACACCATTGTTTCTTTGTTGAGCTGTCTCCCAACCCAGCCAGCAAGCTCAGGCAGGTGCCAAATATTTGCTCTCCATTAACCTGGATAACGCCATTTACAGCACCCTAGTGATTCCCTGAGACACTTCCCCACCCAACTCACACACCCGGCACAAGCTGCCACCATCACCTCTTCTGCACAAATGGCCTGTTTGAGCTCATGCTGTGGACTTTTCTAAAATCTCTCAAAAGTCCACAAAACCTAAACAAGTAGCATCTGGCGTCAGAGTGTCCTGTGTCCTGTTCCCTTTGCTAAGTGGCCCTGCCCAGCACAAGTGGCAACCAGTTTCAACTTGCACTGTATCTCCCAATCAGGTGCACAGTGTAGTCCCTCCCAGTCACCTCCAAGCCCGGCCCCAGGAGCAACCAACAGCAGATCACTCTGTAGCTTACACCAGGCAGCACTAATCTGGGCACAAATGGTAGCAGAACTGGAGCCACTCCTCAGAGGCTCCAGAACCAACATACCCTGTGCCCCTCTTCAGACCACATCACCTAACCAGCTCCATAAAAGATACACACAAAGGGCAGACTCAGCTGCCACCAGAGCCCCACTAAACAAACTCCCTCTGTTGGGGTGAGCCCCTGCACAACATATTGTCCACTGAAATAATGGCCAGTTCTCACAGCCAGTCAGCCTGAGGGTTAATCTCACCCACTGACATATCAACAGCAATCAAGGTTCAACGACAGCAGAATAGCACACACAAGCCACACAAGGGACAGCCCTGGAACACCTGACTCAGGCGAACAGAGACTGTGTTATGGGGACTCACAGGACAACTACTACATAAAGCCATTATATTACACTAAGACTTGGAGATGTAGCAGATCTAGCTAATACACAGAAACAAGCACAGTGAGTCAGGCACATTGAGGAGACAAAGAAGCAAGTCCCAAACGAAAGAACAGAACAAAACTCCAGAAAAGGAATGAAATGAAATGGAGACAAGCAATCCACCAGATTACAGAGTTCAAAAAATTGGTTATAATGAACTCAGGTGAAGAAGAGGTGAACTCAGTGAGAACCTCAACAAAGAGATCGAAACCACAAAAAAGAACCAGTCAGAAAAAAGAAAACAGCTCTGGCCAGTGTGGCTCATTTGGTTGGATAGTCACTCCATAGACCAAAAGGTCATGGGCTTGACTCCCATTCAGGGCACATACCCAGATTGAAGTTTTGATACCCAGTTGGGGCAACCAATCAATGTCTTTCTTTTCTTTTTTCTTTTCTCTGCTTTTCTTTTCTCTTTTATTCTCTCTCTCTCTCTTTCTCTCCCCCCTCCCCCCTCCCTCCCTCTCTTTCTCTCCCTTTCTCTTTCTTTCTTTCTTTCTTTCTTTCTATTTTTCTCTCTCTCTCTCATAATCTCTCTCCCTTCCTCCCTAAAAGCAATGAAAAATGTCCTTGTGTGAGGATAAATAAATAAATAAATAGAAATGAAGACTACAATAACTGAAATAAAGAATACATTAAGGAGACTCAACAACAGAATAGATGAGGCAAAGTGTCAAATCAGTGATCTGGAAGATAAGGTAGCAGAAATCACCCAATCAGAACAGCAAGAGAAAAAAGAATCCAAAAATACACAAGGATAGTGTAAGGTATTTCTGGGACAACATCAGCATAATAGCATTTGCCTCATGGGGTACCAGAGGAGAAGAGAAAGCAAGTGAATCAAAACCTATTTGAAAAAATTATGACTGAAACTTCCCTAACCTGTAAAGAATGTAGACATACGAGTACAGGAAACACAAAGATTCCCAAACAAGATGAAACCAATGAGCCCACATGAAGGTACATCATAATTAAAATGCCAAAAGTTAAAGACAAAGAGAGAATCTTAGAAGTGGCAAGAAAAAAGCAGTTACTTACATACAAAGGAGCTGCCATAAGACTATCAGCTGATTTTTCAACTGGAACTTTGCAGGCCTGAGGGATTGGCAAGAAATATTCAAAGCAACAAAAACCAAGGACCTGAAACAAGATTACTCTTCTCAGCAAGGCTATCATTTAGAATCAAAGGAAATATAAAGAGTTTCCAAGACAAGAAAAAGTTAAAGGAGTGCATCACCAATAAACTAGTATTTCAAGAAATGTTAAAAGTACTTCTTCAAGTAGAAAAGATAAAAAATATAAGAAAGAAAAAATGCTCTGACAAAGGCAAATTGTAAAAGCAGTAGATCAACCAACTATAAAGTTAGTACAAAAGTTAAAAACAGAAGTAGGAAACTCACATGTAATTAAAACAATAAGTGAAGGAATACACACACACAACACAGAGTAAAAAAAATAAAGACCAAAACATAAATGTCAAGAGGGAGAGGAAGAACAGTAGTGATTTTAGAATGTTTCAAACTTAAGTGAACACCAACTTAAAAAAAGACTGCTATAAACATAGTTTGTATTATGATGCAAATAGTAACCCCTAGCCAAAAATTAACAAACATACAAAAATTAAAGAGAAAGGAACCCAAACACAACACTATAGAAAGTCACGAACATTCAAGATAAGAAAGCAACAGAGAAAAACTATAAAAACAATCAGAAAAAAATGTTAAATGCCAATAACTGCACATCTATGAAGAATTACTTTAAATGTTAATTAACTAAACACTCCAGTCAAAAGACATAGGGTGGCAGAATGGATAAAAAATAAGACCCGTACCTATGCTGCCTCCAAGAGACCCACTTCAAATAAAAAGGCACACGTAAATTGAACATAAAGGGATGGAAAAAATATTTCATGCAAATGGAAACAAAAAAAGCTGGGGTAGTGATATTGACATCAGATAAAATAGACTCTACAACAAGGGCTGTAAAAAGAACAAAGAAGGACATTTCAAATGATAAAGGGATCAATTCAACAAAAGGATATAACTCTTGTAAATGTCTATGCACTCAATATAGGAGCACCTTAATGTATAAAGCAAATATTGACAGGCATAAATGGAAAGATTGACAGTAATACAGTCATAGTACGGGACTTTAACACACCTAATTGATATAAATGGATAGATCATTCACACAGAAAATCAACAAAGAAACAGTGGCCTTAAATGGTACACTAGACCAGGTGCATTGAATTGATTTTTTGGGGGGACATTTCACTTAAAAGCAACAGAATATACATATTTTTTAAGTTCACGTGAAACATTTTTTCCAGGATAGGCCATATGTTAGGCTACAAAACAAGTCTCAATATACAGTATTCAAGAAAACTGAGATCATATCAAGTATTTTCTCCAATCACAGTGGTACGAAACTAGAGATCAATTACCACAGAAAGCAGACAATAAAAAAGAAACAATAGATATCTGAATTGGAAAGGAAGAAGTAAAGTTGCCATTATTTGCAGATGACATAATACTATACATAAGGAACCCTAAGATCCCACTATTAAAACTAATAAATGACCTGGCTGATATAGCTCAGTGGATTGAGTGCGGGCTGGGAACCAGAGGGTCCCAGTTTGATTCCCAGTCAGGGCACATGCCTAGGTTGCAGGCCAGGTCCCCGTGAGGGCCATGTGAGAGGTAACCATACATTGCTGTTTCTCTCCCTCTCTGTCTCCCTTCCTTCCCCTCTATCTAAAAATAAATAAATTTTTTTAAAAAATCTTTTAAAAAATCTTTAAAAAAACACAAAAAACTAATAAATGAATTCAGCAAAAAAGCAGGATCCAAAAATAATATTCAGAAACTGGTTACATTTTTATACTCCAATAATGAAATATCAGAAAGCAAAGTTAAGAAATAATGTCATTTACAAGTGCATCAAAAAGAATGAAATACCTAGGAATAAATTTAACCAAGGAAGTAAAAGACCTGTAACTCCAAAAATTTGAACACATTAAAGCAAGTAATTGAAAAAGATACACATAAATGGAAGGATAAACTGTGCTCATGAATAGGAAGAATTAACATCATTAAAATGTCCATACTTCCCAAAGTAATGTATAGATTCAATGCAATTCCTATCAAAATACCAATGGGATTTTTCACAGAACTAAAATAAGTAATCTGAAAATTTATATGGAACCACAGAAGATCCAAAATAGCCATAGCAATCTTGAGCAAGAAGAGCAAAGTTGGAGGTATCATGCTACCTGATATCAAACTATACTATAAGGCTACAGTAATCAAAGCAGCAGGTACTGGCAAAAAGAAATAGACGAACAGATCAATGGGACAGAATAGAGAGGCCAGAAATAACCCTGCACCTATATGGTCAATTGATCTATGACAATGGAAGCAAGAATATATGATGGGATAAAGACAGTCTCTTCGATAAAAGGAATTTGGAAAACAGAACAGAAATGTTAAAAAAATGAAACCAGACCACTCTCTTTCACAGGAAGAACGAATATACAGGAATAAAATAAAAATAAACTGAAGACTTAAGTGGAAGACTCAAAGCCTTAAAACTTCCAAAAGAAAACTTAGGCCATAAATTCTTTGACATGGCTCTCAGTAATATTTTTTTAGATTTGTCTCAAGGGAAACAAAAGAAAAATTAAACAAATGCCGTTACATCAAACTAAAAAAGTTTTACACAGTGAAAAAAACTATCAACAAAACCAAAAAACAACCAACTGTTGGGAGAAGACATTCAATAATGACAAACCTGATAATGGGCTAATATCTATATCTAAACTATATAAGGAGCTCATAAAACTTAACACCAAAAAAAATCTGACTATAAAATGGACAGAGGACCTAACAGACATTTCTTCCAAGGGGGCATACAGATAGTCAATAGATATATGAGAGGATGCTCAACATCACTAGTCATCAGAGAAATGCAAATTAAAACCACAATGAGATTTTACCTCACATGTGTCAGAATGGCTATTATCAATAAGTCAACAGGCCCTGATCAGGTAGCTCAGTTGGTTGGAGCATCTTTCCAATAAGCCAAGGTTGTGGGTTCAGTCCCTGGTCAGGGCACATATAAGAAGCAACCAATGAACGCACAAATAAATGGAACAACAAATCAATTTTTATTCTCTCTCTCTCTCCCTGTCTCCCTCCTTTCTTCCCCTTCTCTCCTCTCTCTAAAATCAATAAATTAAAATAAATAAACAAACAAGTGTTAAAAGCATGTGAAGAAGAGAGAACCCTTGTGCACTGTTGGTAGGATTGCAAATTGGTACAGCCACTATTGAAGACAAGATGGAGATTCCTAAATAAATTAAAATTGAACTACCATATGACCCAGCAATTCCACTTCTGGGAATTTATCTAAAGAAATCCAAAATGCTAATTCAAAAGATATAGGAACCCCTCCACACACATACACAGCTATGTTCACTGCAGCATTATTTACAATAGTTAAGATATGGAAGCAACCTAAGTGCCCATTGAAAGACTAACAGATAAAAAAAGATGCGTTACATAAATACAATGGAATATTATTCAGCCATTAAAAAAAACAAAATCTTGCCATTTGCAACAACGTGGATGAACCTAGAGGTTATGATGCTCAGTGAAATAAGGCAGATAGAGAAATACAAATACCATATGATCTCTCATATACAGTATGTGGAATCTAAAAGCAAAATAAACAAACAAAATACAAAAACAACTCATAGGTACAGCAAACAAATTAATAGCTGCCGGATGGCAGGGGGGTTGGGAGATAGGTGAAAAAGGTGAATGAATTAAAGAGTACAAATTTTCAGTTATAAAAATAGTCACAGGAATGTAAAATAAAGCATAGGAAAGATAACAATATTGTAATACCCATATATGATACCGAACAGGTATTAGACTTATTGGTGTGATCACTCCATAAGTTATATAAATGTCTAATCACTATGCTGTATACCTCAAACAAATGTAATATTCTATGTCAACTGTAGTTGAAATGTAAAAAAAAAGAAACGTGGTACAGATATACAATGGAATATTACTCAGCCATAAAAAATAGTGAAATCTTGCCATATCCAACAACATGCATAGAGCACAAGGACATTATGCTAAGTGAACTGAGACACTTATATAATCTCACTTATACGTGGGCTCTCACTTACCATATGATCTCACTTATATGTAATGGTCCGGCCACTGTGTAAAACAGTATGGAGCTTCCTCAAACAATTAAAAAGAGAACTACCATATGGCCCAGCAATTCCACTTCTGGATTCATGCAAAAAATAATATAATACTTAAATGAAATATTATTGAGCTTTGCAAAGGAAGGGGATTCTGACGCATGCTACAACATAGATGAACCTTGAGGACATCATGCCAAGTGAAATACACTAGTCACAAAAAGATGAATATTACATGAGTCCACTTATAGGAGGTACTTCGGTTAGTCACAATCCTAGAGACAGGAGAATGGTGATGCCATAAAAGTCCCGGCAGAAAGCACAGGCCATAACATTTCAGGTGTCCCATGTAGCAATACTTTTGTCAATGTGTCGCCTAGGACAAGGGAAATAAAGGGAAAACTAAACAAATGGGACTACATCAATTTAACAATCTTCTGTGCAGCTAAAGAAACCATCATCAGAATGAAAAGGAAACTCACTGTATGGGAGAACATATTTTCCAATGATGCATTGGACAAGGGTTTAATCTCCAAAATATATAAAAAACTCACACAACTCCACTCCAGGAAGACAAAAAAAACAATTAAGAAATGGACCTGAACAGACACTTCTCCAAGGAGGACATACAGAGGGCCCAGAGACATATGAAAGGATGCACAGCATCACTAGCCATCAGAGAGATGCAAATTAAAACCACAATGGTACCACCTCACACCGGTCAGAATGGCCATGATAAACAAATCAACAAACAATAAGTGCTGAAGTGGATGTGGGGAAAGGGAACCCTAGTGCACTGTTGGTGGGAATGCAGACTGGTGCAGCCACTGTAAAAAAACAGTATGGAATTTCCTCAGAAAACTAAAAATGGAACTGCCTTTTGAACCAGGAATTCGATTTTACCCCAAGAATCCTGAAACACCAATCCAAAAGAACCTATGCACCCCGATGTTAACAGCAGCACAATTTACAATAGCCAAGTGCTGGAAACAACCTAAGTGCCCATCTACAAATGAGTGGATCAAAAAACTATGATACATTTACATAATGGAATATTACACAGCAAGAAGAAAGAAAGAACTCAAATATCTTTTGCGACAGGATGGATGGAACTGGAGAATATTATGCTAGGTAAGATAAGCCAGTTGGTGAAAGACAAATACCATATGATTTCAGCTATAAGAGGAATGTAAGGAACAAAATAAACTAATGAGAAAAATAGACACAGAGGCATGAAAACATGGAACACACTGACAGTGGCCAGGGCGGGGAAAGGGAGAGGGATAATGGCGGGAAGAAGGGGAAGGGACTAGTCAAAGAATGTGAATGAATGACCCATGGACATGAACAACGGTTTGGGGATGGGCTGTGGGAGCGAGGGGAGGGCTGGGAGGAGGAGGGTAAAGGGGGAAAAATAGGGACAACTGTAACAGAATAATAAGAAAGAAAGAACGGTGCTTGTCAGGGGCTAGGAGAGTTATTGTTCAATGTGTATAGAGTTTCATTTTTACAAGATGAAAGAATCAGAGATAGATAGTGGCGATGCTTGTACAACATTATGAATGCATCTAATACCACTGAACTGTACACTTAAAAATGGTTAAGATGGTGAATTTTATGTCATGGGTATTTTACCACAATAAAAAAATTGGGAAAAATTCTTTATTATCCATCTTTTCTCTTAATTCTCACTGCTATTGCTCAAGTCTGACCAGTGGTCACTAGCAGCCTAGCTAGCCAGAGGCTGGCTCCATGCAGGGGATAAGTTCGTTTGTTTGTTTAATTAGGTACTAATATAAAAGGCAAGAGTCTCTGGATATTTTCCCATTTAGAAAACCAGGATTCGTTAGAGATACAGACAGTTCCAAGTTTGGGCAGGACATTTTAAAAGATGAGCTGAGACAGCGTAAGAAGTTGTCAGACTACAGAAACTGCATTTTCAGAGAGACACAACCAGCAGGCCTGAAAATTGGTACTCGGAGGTCGTTCGTGGCAGACCCACCAATGCATCCTCTCGTGTGCAGACAGGCAGAAGAGCCCCTGGCACTCCCCAGACCTACTCTTTTGTGTACATGACTGTTTACAGCACCGACATGATGCAAAGCAAAGTTGATCCCAGCTTTTCATCCCAGATGTCAGTGCCTCTGGTGAACAGAATGGCACCAGAGAATCCCCAGCCAGTCCATTTTAACCACATGGATGATTCTGCATGAACTTGATACCACAGAATCCAGCTGACCCCACAACATGAAAGCAGCACCAAAAACACACCTCATTTAGGCATATGCAGCGTGCACAGCTGGAAGGTCTGTTCATTTAGTGACACCACGTTTCCAGATAGAAATCTCCATTGAAACTCAACCCACTGGAGTCAGCAATAAAGACTTGGGTTGGGAACCAATGGGTCAAACTGAGGAAGCAGCAGCAACAGCTGTCACTAAAGCGACCAAATCAGATTTTCTTCCAGCCAAGAGTGTGCCCACCTCACCTACAGCATGAACCAGTCCTTACTCCAGTTCCCGACAGTTTCAGACTGCTACAGCTTCCTTCCACCTCAGCCCGTAGGCCCTTCCAATTTGATGCGGGACTCTGTCGTCACTGAGAGTCCCACAGGTGGTGGCCAAATGCAAGACCCTCCTGGAGAGGCTGGTGGCCTCAGTCCCTGCTTTGTACTCTATGACACAGAGTGAGTCATGGAATGGTACAGTTTTCCTGATGAGGATGAAATGTCCGACACTTCTTTCCGCTGTCTGCATCAGCATCACTCACCCTCAGACCTCAGCTAGAAGAAAAGGGTTCTTCTCTTAGATTCTTTGCTGAGGCAGCTTTAGGTCTATCGCCTGGGCAAACCTCATCCAGTTTGACAAGTGAAGGCCTTTCAGCCTACAACCTAAGAGACAGCCTGGAATTCCAGAACTCCTCCAGTATGGTGGACTCCGGAATTTTCTGATCAAAGGACTAATAAATACCAGACTGTATAGACAAAGAAAAAAAAGAAGTTATCAAAGACTACTTAGGGTTGTGTCAAATGACGCAGGAGCAAACTTGAAGAGGCTCAGAGAGATCAAAAGTGAGATGATTTTATTATCAACAAAAAGAACTATAGTGGAATAAAAACCATAATATATATTAAAATCTATGAGTTTATTATCATAAAAACAATTAGTTGATAATCATGGAAGATGCCTGGAAACCAAATCATTATTTTGAAAATATCTAAATTAAAGAATCAAGAAAATGGAACCCGCCCTGGCTGGTGTAGCTCAGTGGATTGAGCGTGGGCTGGGAACCAAAGGGTCCCGGTTCGATTCCCAGTCAGGGCACATGCCTAGGTTGCAGGCCAGGTCCCTGTGAGGGCCACGTGAGGGGCAACCATACATTGCTGTTTCTCTCCCTCTCTGTCTCCCTCCCTTCCCCTCTCTCTAAAAATAAATAAAGATAAAATCTTAAAAAAAAAAAGAAAAAAGAAAATGGAACCCTTCTGCATTCTTGGTGGGAATATGAAGCATGGTCCAGCCACTGTATAAAAGAGTGTGAAGGTTCCTTTAAAAGAGAACCACCACATGACCCAGTGATTCCACTTCTGGATTTGTAAGAAAAAAGATTAAAATCCATCCTCTCTCCTAAACAAAGCACACTGCTAAGTTACCAACTAATGGTTGAGGGGAAGTTTCTCTTTCTAGAAGTACTGTATCTAATAAGTAAAGAGATTTGCACACACAAACACACCAAACATACCTGTGTATAACCAATATAATTTTTTAAAATCACTATCAAAAAAGCAGTTGAACGAAATAGTCAATATAAATGGCGGCTCATATTACACAGAAGAGAGGCCATCATCACATGACTGCTGGAACATGGAAGAACACAGTGCCCCTGAGTAGGTTTGCCGACGACATTCAGCTAAAATCTGATGAAGCTTCTCTATCTGACTACCAATTTACAAAATGTACAGAGGAAAGGCGAAAACAAATGATACTTTAGAGATGCAATCAGCAAAATGCACACTCTGGGAAATTTTACAAGATAAACATCCCAGTTTCTTTACCAAAAAATTACAATAAAATAATGCAATATAATCATGCAGAATTATCTAACACTCAACAGCACTGGGATTTAAAATACAGACTGCCAGCATCAGAGAGATGTACAGTCCCATTCTGCACATGTTACTTCCCAGCAATTTGCATGGAGAAATTAATTTGACCTCTTTAAACTCAGGTTTCTTCACCTGCGAAATGGTAATACTGATAGTACCTGTCTCACAGGGGTTCTGTGAGGATTGAAAGAATGTACATGAAATACTTAGCTCATTGCCTAATTTGTGCTATATTCACAATAGAATTATTATTTTCATCATTAGGAAATGCACGTTGAATGACAAATGACTAGAATTAATCTGCTAGAAATACTGAATGTGAACTATTCTTAGCTGATAATGTCGATCATGTCATTACTCAGTATTCACGAGGCGCTGGTGCTAGTGCAGGAGACACATAGTGAGTAAGACATGACCTGCACTTTTTTACGTTTGCCTTTGCAAAAAGAAATCAGCCATGTCTTATCCCCAAGAAATACAACCAACGAAGGTGTCAAGGCCCACTAACAGTCTGCTGGAAAGAACTTTCAGTAAGGAGGACCACCAAATGTTTGCACTTTCACATAGAACTGATTGCTTATTGTCATGACAGTTTACTCTGCATTACTGAATGATTTCAGAATTACTAACATTCTTACAGATGCTGACGACTCCTACCTGGTGGGATTCTTCCACTCTAGCTACTCCCACCTGTTCCTCTCGCCCATCCACAAGGTTTCCTTTTACTCCATATACCTCCTGAAGATCAAAAGCCGAGAACACATTCATCTGTATGACTTGGATGAGGAAGAGCATAAACAAGCTTGCCAGAATGTTCAAGAACAAATACTTCCTCATTAGAGAAAGGACAACTGACCTACTTAAAGGGTGAGATACAGTGACTAATGCAACACAGGCCCCACTTTGTACACACTCAACAAATGACTCAGACCTACACGACTACCCTACTCCAGCCCCAACCCAGCAAGCAGCCGTTGCCATGGGAACCACCAGAGGCAAGAAGGGGAAAAAAACTAAAGGTTTTAGAGAATCAAGGGTTCAAAATAAAAGGAAAGAAACTGAGTTTGTCTTCCCAAGCGTATCTCCAGTCTATTCCCTGAACTCTGTTTTACTGCCTGAAATTTAATATTTATAGAAAGCCATGGTTAGCAAACAGAACTTTTTAAAAAGACAGCTACTTCTAAGGGGAGTTTTTGCAATAATACTCTACTACCTCCTGGCTAACTTTTCACTGATGATATGAGAGATTCTTATTAGCAGTGTTTTTATCAGTGACAGAGGTTGTCCTGACTTCCAGCATCCCGGGCACAGCATCCTCAGCCAGTGGCATTTACTCGTCAGCACAATTCACAACCACCACGCATATGTAAGACAATCCCAGTCACCTCTAGCACATGGAATACAACAGGAAGTGAGCCCCTGGAGCTCTTGTTCTTTGGAGTCTCCAAATTGGATGACAGAAATCTGGGGTAGCAAAGCCTGCCGCCTGGAGGGAGGCTACCTGAAGTAGGAGAGAGGGAGTCACACACAGAGAAGTTCTTCTGAAGGATGAATAAAGAAACAGAGAGGGGGTAGGGGAGAGTGAGGGAGGAAGAGTGGGGGAGGAGAGGTCAGGGAGGGGAGGAGGAGTCAGGTTGGGGAGAGGATAAAGTCATTTTTGTTCCTACAAGCTATATACTTCCTAGTTACACAAGCTAATACAGTCTCTTTATGCTTAATATACTCTGAACTGTTTTTTGTCCCTTGCAAACAAGAGCCCCAACTAATACAGCTTTGGTCACAGACCCACTGATAGATCTCCCAGATCGCTCAACATGCCTCCACCTATGCTTCTCGGTGCAGCAGCCCTTGGCAGCTGTGAGAACAGGGCCCTCATTTCCCTCACTGTGTTGGTGGATACACCTAGAAGAGTAATAAATCAAATTCTAAATATTTCTGAACAGCTTTCAAAAACTGTGGAGAGACGCTTGGAAGGGTCGCAAAAGTTAGGTTGCAAATATTTGTGTTGGTGGGATAAATGAAGTTGAACAGTAGAATATTTTGTGTAACAAATGAACTTCTTTTTTTATTGATTTCAGGTTTTTGGTTAAGGTTTTTGCCAATTTTTTCCCAGAAATCACATAAACTTCCAGAATCTTTTTAGATTTTTTTCCATTTTATTACAAGAATGACGTGTGCACACAGAGAGACCATATTTAATTCTGCCTTCCTTAAACAAATATTTCCTTCCAGTTTGCATCTAACATATTCATATTTTTCCACAAGTATAACACAGTGATATAACTTTGTCTTCCTGCTTTTTCATTTGTTAAAAAATGAAAGTCCTTTCTACATACCTGATCTTCATAAATCTAGTTTAACAGCTCTATGTATAACCATACACATATATCATAATTCTATCTATTACTTCCAGTAGATATATAATTTATAAAATATACATAATTTATATTTTCCAGTTGTTGGACATTTTATTTTTCCCAATTATTATGAATAGTGCTTCAATGAAAGGTGGGATTATTGGGACAAAAATCTATGCAAAACTCTTACTGTGTATTATGCAAAATTTGTTCTAAAAAAAACTGTCAAGTCACCCCACCACCAGTCACATGTGGGTGTACACGTGTGAATGTTCTCTTATAATGCGGCAGATCCTGTCTTTGATATTACCTTCTTATTTTTCTTTTTCTAATAGGTATAACATGTTACCTCTTAGTGGACATCGTATGAATTAAAATCTGAATTTCAGAAAGAGAATAACACTGAAGAGAGGAAACAAATAAAAGTATGTAAGTTTCCTATTTCTAACTCTCTTGAAAAATAAACATTATTAGTATATACTATTTATAATTCCTTTTCCTCTTTTAGAAACTGCAACCTTGCATGGACATTCTATCTATCAATAAGGAGTCTGGTTGCATTAAAACAAGGATGTAAATTTGTCACTTTATACTCTCCCTAAAATCGGGCATACTTTGTGAAAAACAAAGCTGTGCGTAATAGAGGATACGAGTCAGAAAGGGCAAAACCTAGAGATATCCCTGGAAAGGTTTTACAGAGTCATAAAAAAGAAGATAATAGTGCATTAAAATTTATGCGCCAATATTATCCAAAAATAGCCCATGTTTTTCTGACACTTGATTCATCTACCTTCCTTGTTCCAAGGTTTGAAACTTTCTTTAAGACAAGTACCCAAGCTGCAAAGCTCCAAGATGCTTTTTGTAGGAAGCAGTAGCAGGCGGAGGTGGACAACGTGGCTCTTAACGTGAGCTCTGGTACAATCTTCATTTTAACTTGGGAATTCTTCCCAAAAAAAGGCAGCTCTGGGCTGGACGTAGGACAAGGAAGACTAAAATGACAGATGCATTTAAACAGTTGTGCGCAGAAGCCAGAGACTAGCTCTCCTAAAATAGACTAGACGAAATTTCAAAACTCTCTTGATCTCCTTGTTTATCACAGAAATGTATATAGTCTTCATAAAAGTAATGGAATGATGCCACACATCTAGTGATATGGTGATCATATTTCCAAATGCTATCCTCTAAACTCTTGGATTTCAACTATTCACCCATAGGTTTTTGTTAAGTATATATAATAGCAAAAAAAAAAAGTTATAAAAACTATTTCTAGTCTAAATTCTTCTAGAACATAAGTTATTGAAAGGTTATATATTTGAAGTGCTTAGGGCATTCAATCCTTCATTCATTCAATGCACTTTTATTGAACATCTATTAGGCATGAGAAATTCAGTAGCAAATAAAGGCAAGAGTAAGGTCCTTGCCCTCTGGGAACATACATTTTCAGGAGGCAGACTAATACACAGAATAACTATAATGAATATAATTAATTCATTAAACCAGTAAATGCAATATAATAGTAGAAACTTGTGCTAAGTCCCCAAAGGAGCACAGATGGAGAACGGGGAGATACTAAACGAGAGAGGCTCCTTGCACCTTGTCATCATCTGTTATTTTAAAGATCTGTGCCATGGGCAGACCTGGAGGGTATTATGCTAAGTGAAATAAGTAAGACAGAGAAGGACAAATACCATATAATTTCACTTATATGTGGAATCTAAAAAGAAGAAGAGGAGGAGGAGGAGGAATAGAATAAGGAAGAGAAGAGGAAACAAAACAGAAACAAACTCATAGAACAAACTGGTGATTGCCGGATGGGAGGAGGTGGGAGCTGGACAAAAAAAAGGTGAAGGAACAGAGACGTACAGATCACCAGTTAAAGAATAAGTCACAGGGATGTAAAGCACAGCAAAGGCAATATCAATAAAATAACTATCTGTGGTGTCAGATGGGTACTAGACTTGCAGGGACAATCACTTCACAAGTTCTACAAATATTTAATCACTATGTTGTGCACCTGAAAGTAATATAATATTGTATATCAACTATAATTTAAAAAGAAATTTTTTAGAATAAAAATAAATAAAGATCTATGCTGGTCCCTCCCTTCTCTCTCTGGACTCCACCAGGCTAGAGAGGCTGCACTGAGCCCACCTGCGCACACATACCAAGTCAAACACACGCACTCCTTTCTGACAACCCCAAGGCTTGGCTGAATGAGATTAGAAATCCTACTTCACAGAAACTACACGCCAAAAGTATTCCTAGCAGCCCAAACTGAGACTTAATTATTGAAACTGCAACTTGCTGGGATCTTTTCCCCAATAACCATTTTAATCTTTCGTATCACATTAACCAAAGAAGCCACTGAGCAAACTGCGTTTGAAAAAAAAATACATTCAGCCAGAAAGAGAAAAACTCATGGGTAAGAAATAAGCATCGGAATTCACACATTTTTACAGCAAAGCATTTTCTACAGCACTGCCACTTACGTTCGTTTTCCTCCACTGAAAGTCAATAACGGTGTTTGCTGTCAACTTCGACAACAACTGTGGAATTGACTCTCCTGAGGTTAAAACAGTCTAACTTTAGTTCTCAGTACAGTCCTCGCCAATTCAAAAGAAATTAGATAAATCGTACCTTGGAACTTGCATCTAAAGGCTACTTTCTGAAATCTTTGAGAAGAGGTTCAGAGTCCTAACAGTTGGGACCAAACTAGCAAAATATGTCTCAACTAGGACAGAAGGGTGAGGAGGAGGGGCAACAGGCTGTGACGCCCCCCGCACTCCTGCCTGTGTGATTACTTAACAGGTGAGGGTAGGCATACCCTGACTTCTAGAAGGGCCTCCTTGTCTTAAATGAAGCACAACAGTCTGCTATAGTTCTGCAGCTCTGTCCCCAAGACACAGATCTTAATGTTTTAGTCTGGAAAGGCTTTAAAATGAAGTACTTCAACTATAATGATGTCAGGGAAAAGAGCTCAAAAATTCCATACATAGAAGCTTGCTGGATCTTTCTGATCCCAGCTTAAAGAGAACCCAGGAGGTCTCCTTAACTGAACTCACTTGGGATAACAACCTCAAGAAGGAAGCAAAGGAATAACAGGTGTTGTCTTGTTTTGAAATAATGTACAGTCATCAAGAAAGAAGTAATCACCTGGAGTGCTTGTTAAAAGTTGAGATTCATCCAGGCTCCTTGTATGAACCTTTACCAGACTCCTTATGTGGTTTGGTAAATCCATTGATCTAAAGACACAGAAACTGTGTTTTAACTGAAAGAAATGAATGCCAAAATGTGACATTTAGGGCTTTAGCACAGAGTTAGGAGAAGTTTTAGTGGCAGCCCTTGTCCTCCCTCACACCTAGACAGGTTTCTCATTCAATCTATGTAAGGTTAGCACTGCTTGTTGAGAGTGTTAATTATGCAGCTGCCACTGATATGAACACTTATTGGCTACACGTAGAATAGACAAAGAAAGGAGGAGATCCTGGGTCAGTTTATAAGCAAGAGAAATGCCAAAAATTGATCATGTATCAGTGGGATTAAAATGTGTTATCCCCAAGCAAAGCAGCCACCCCAGCAGTGCCTGGCCCACAGTTGCCAGGGGACCTGCTGCTTGTGTCTGGGCCATGTGGGTGGGTGTTAAAGAATCCATATGGTATGATGCTCATTTCCTGTGCTCTAGGCAAACAGCAAGTAGACCACCCTCCTACTGTCTTAACAAAGTCACTTCAAATTCCAGAATCTGGCAAGCAATGTAAGTCCATGATGAAGGTGAAAGGGCATTGAGGAGGGAATAAATACTAATCACATAATAAAAGCTCTATAAAGCGGCAATCTCCAGGTAGATAGTGTCAAATGTATTTGTGTACATGACTTGTATCTCTCATATCAAGAGCCATGTAGCTTCTTTATCATGTAGAGATTTTTGCCTCTCTATCGTTAAAGTTTAGTGATGAGGCCCAGTGGTATAAGCCAAGTCTCTGTAGAAAAGAAGATGGAGGAGAAAGCCTGCCCCAATCAACACCTGGAAATCATGGACGAGGGGGGTGGGTGGGAAAGTAAGCTGCAGGACAGGTGAACTGACTTTGGCCTTGAGGGCTGAAGATCATAGCATAGATTTGAATAAAAAGCCAAAACCAAAGGGGTTTCTGACCCACTCCCCATTTGGAATCCTGGAATGAGACCTTCTGTAAGGGACTCTTCCAACCTCTGGCAAGGGGTTAGGGCGGATGGCTTGAGCAAAAGTAGGAGAGGCAGTGCTCCCTGTTCCCTAAGGTCTGTGCATGATGTACAAAGGATCTAGAAAGTTCCCATGGTCCTGGGGAGTCTGGGAAGACCATTGGACTTGCAGAGGCCTGGAGTTGGGAAAAGGAGGCCTCCAAGGTCAAGACCTTCAATGGCCGGAGGCAACGTCAAGTCACCAACAGACAGCAGTGGATACCACTGTTCACCAAAAAAATAAATGGAACTAGTTTTCCTGCAGTGGATGCTGGTGCAGACCAAATCACCCAGCCCACCGTAAGACAAGAGACCTCATCAGCTTTTTGGGTTTTTTTTGTTTTGTTTTGTTTTTTGTTTTGTTTTTTGTTTGTTTTTTTTTTGTACATGTAGGCAGCCAAAGGAAGGCAAAGGAAATTACACATGACCTTCTGCCCTGAAAAGCTAAGGCATGCCAGATTTTATTCCAAGTTGCTACTTTCCTGAAGAGGAGCACTATTAGGCCCCCTGGAGAGGGAATCACCTTGGTTCCTCATCAGCTTTTTCCCTACGCAGAGAAACCACCTGGAAGATAATACAGAAAATATATATATATATTGATCTGTCCCCCACCCTGCCTTTCTAGCACAGGAATCCCAAAACTCTTGTAATATCCTGAGTGATAAGAGAACTAGGAGCTACTTTTAGTCTAATATTTGGTCTTTGACCCGTTTCTGACACAGGGCTTCTAAATCCCTTGGGATTTCCTAGGTGCTAGAAGTGTCTTTTGCTCCAGTGAGGTGGCTCTGGGTAGGCTTCTAGATGGGGACCGGTCACCAGAAAGACTAAGTCAAGACTAGAAGCATGGCACCCCCCATGCTCCAGAATGGGGAAAGGGACTGAAAAGGGAGTTAATGATGGATCATGCCTATGTGATGAAGCCTCCATAAAAATCCCAGAAATATGGGACTCAGAGAGCTTCCAGGTTGGTAAACACATGGAGGTGTCTGGAGAGAGCTGGAAGCTCGGCACCCCTTCCCACATACCTTGCACGACACATCTTTTCCATCTAAATGTTCATCATCTCCTTTATCATGTCCTTTTGTAATAATCTAGTAAACAGTCAGTAAACTGTTCTCCTGAATTCTGTGAGCTGCTCTATCAAACTAATGGGACCCAAGGAGGGGGTTGTGGAAACCTCTGATTTAGAGCTGAGGGGTCAGAAGCACAGGTAACAACCTGGACTTCTGACTGGCATCTGAAGTTGGGGGTAAGGGAGCGGTCTTGTGGGACTGAACCCTTAACCTGTAGAACATTCAGGTAAATAGTGTCACAATTGAGTTCAGTTGTAGGACACCCAGGTAGTGTCACAGTGAACTGCTGGTGGGGGAAAAACCCCTCCATAACTGTGTGAGAAATGTGAGTGTGATAATAGTGTGAGAGTAGAAGATACACAGGAGAAAGACTGAGGTTTCCTTGATATCATCTTTGGGGGGAAATGACAAGGGGAGGGAGTAACATCCCCATTATGAAAATGGACTTTCGTTGACTAAATATTTCCTTAGAAGTCTTTTAAAACCAGAAGGTAACATTAGTTTCTTCCACCCCCAAAAGCAGCCCTCTGCTGTCCAGCAGGGATATAAGAAAGATTATTTGTCAGAGGCAGCAAAGAAGCTACATTTCCTCTGCACATCTATGTGGAATATATGAATTTGCTACCCTGGTATCACAGCTAACATTTATTGAGTATTCACTATATGCCAGGTACTGTGCAGAGTGTTCTC
The DNA here is from genome assembly GCA_004026765.1 of Micronycteris hirsuta. Lineage (NCBI taxonomy): Eukaryota > Metazoa > Chordata > Mammalia > Chiroptera > Phyllostomidae > Micronycteris > Micronycteris hirsuta. The sequence continues at coordinate 108,547 of PVJI01003938.1, forward strand.
CAAGCCTTATTTGATTTAATTCTTGGTATGAAGTACTATTATTACCCTCCTTTTATAGTTGAAGGAATTGAGGCACAGAAAAATGAAGTAACTTTCTCAAAGTCAGTGATGAGGTGTGGATTTGCTCTTAAGCACTCAGATATAGAACCCATACCCTTAATCCCTATACTGTAAGCTCTCAAAACCTTCTTTTTGTATGTTATATATTTCAAACAGCTTCCTACACAAGTCTCCATTACATAACCAAGAATGTTTTCTGAAATAATGTGGTTTGATGATAAAAAGAAAACTACCAGGAAATTTGGAAAGTATGAATCTTTTATATAAACTGTGTGTGTACTTTTGTACACAAAAAATTATTTGGAGTAATATTAACGCAAAGATTAAGAATTGTTGATCCTGGGAAGATGGTGGCAAGGTAGGAGCGGAGTCCACTCCCCCCTGAGCATGGGTGAAACACCTAGCTGATCTTCTGAGAAACAGAGCAAACAGCCAACATTACCCCAGCATATATGAAGATTGAAGACCAAAATTGTACAGGTCATAGAAAAATCAGCCGGTAAAGAGAGACCTTCAGGACAAAAAAGTTCCCTGGGTCCAGCGCAGGGACTAGGGCGGCAGCAGCCCCAGGCCCAGCACCAGCCGGGTCTGCCACAGGGTTTTTGGGAGAGTCGGGTCAATGGCTCCTCCCTGCCAAACAACTTTGGGACAGCACCAGGAGAGACCTGGTTGCTTGAAGCCGCAGGGAGGGGCAAACACACCGGGCTGTGAGCACCCACAGAGACTGTGCGCACAGGCTGGGGAGAGTTGAGAGTTGGGTGGTGCTGGGACCTGACCAGGATAGTCCCTGGTCTGGTTGGAAAACTGGGCTGAGTGAGAGGCCAGGCCCTTGCATGGAGTGGCAGGCTGAACAGGAGCAATTTTTTAAAAAAGAAAAAGTTAAGAAAGAGACGCAAGGCAACTGTTTGGGGAACTTTCCTGCAGCAGTCAATCAGGCCCTTTCCCCACCCAGCCTAAGGGCGCCGACCCGGTGGCTCAGAGGGCCCCCGCGCTCGTACCTGTAGCTCCGAGGAGAGTGCGCGCCGAGGACGACCCTAGGCACAAGCCCAAAGCCCCGGGATGGTGCACACCCACTGAGGGGCTTGTGGCCAATTGTCCTGCCACAACACAGGCCCGGGTCTGAGGACGCCTGACCCCTGAGCGCCCAGGGAAACAGCAGAGGAAGCCTGCACCAGCATCCACAGTGGCAGCCAGGCAACCACAGGAGGAACCCCTGCCTTGCAATCAGGGAGTCAGCATCCCCAGAAAGACTTAACACACTAGGGGAGCTGAACTAGCCTGAAGGGGCACTGAGAGCCCCTAGCATCTAGGACAACAAAAAGTGAGAAGGGGGTGTGTGAATTGCCCCTCATTGGTACACCTCAAGGACAGCACAGCCAGTGGACTGTAGGCCTAGGCTGGGCACGGAGGAGCACTGGGGGGCTGGACCAGAGGCAGGGGAGGGGAGAGAAGAGAAATCAATTCCCCTCTCAGCCTGCTGCAGACAGGAAGTCCAGCACCACTGGCTTAGCCCGTTTGAAGCCAGCAGGAGGTTTTTGTTTGTTGTTGTTGTTGTTGTTGTTGTTGTTTTGGTTGTTGTTCTATTTTTGAATAATTCCCACAAGTGAGACAATAAAACCAGAAACTGTGAAAAGACCAGAGCTGGACCCAAACAGGGGTCACCCCAACAGCTGAGACAGACAAATTTCACTTTGCTACTCCAGAGGACTTGCGAGATATTCTATATTTGTATTATTTTTTTTCATTATTCTTACATCTTTCATTTTACTAGTATTTTTGTATTTCTCTCCTTTCTGTTTAGTCTTCTTCGCTTGACTGGTTGAATTGCATTGTTTGAGTGGTTTCCCTTATTCTCTCATTTATAGTATATTTTTAACTTACTGTCTTTCACTTCACTTGTGTTCCATTAACACACCACTCTAGGTCCTATACTTCCTAATCTTGTTTTCGAGATCACATGGAGTCTGTCATGTGATTGTTGCTCCATTATCATTGTAAATAATTGCTGTTCCATACAATTGTAAATACTACACAGCACTACCCCCCCCCCAGCCCCCCAGGTCTTAGCCCACTCCACTGTTTCCTGAACTTTACACTATTGTGGTTAACTCTATTCTCTCACACACTACACCTATTTTCTGTCCTTTACTCTCACTTTACCTCATAATCTGACCTCCCACAAGCTCATAGCTTTCTAGATCCAACTCATAATCATTTCCCCCTCCTAACAAGAGTCTTACCTACTTCCCACCCTTTCTTAAAAGTGACTAGTTGGGTCAAATATCCCGGTTAACACTATACATATCCAAAGGATCTCTTATCTCTTCTCTAAGGGTTGGTACAGTAAATATCATAGAAGACACTCCTGCTGTTTTAAACCATTTTGCCTTCCCCCTCCAACTGATCGCAAAAAAGAGTAAGCGGAAGCTGTGAAAACCAGGATACCTGCTGGAAGAGAAAACCCACCAACAAAGAAACCACCAACAGATAACAACAGAAGAAGGTGAAGAAGGGAGTAGAACCCACACTAACCTCAAACCAGGACTGACATGGAAATACAACCAATTGGTGGAGAAACTACCCACAACAAACAACTGAACAAGAGTGAGAGAGAAGCCTCAAAACCTTGTTCACACAGAAGAATCAGTTTCAACACAACCTGTCCACACCTGCACAACAGAATACAAAGTGTGGTGACCCTCAGTAAACCAGCTGGAGGTAAGGATCCACCAAAGAAAGACCCAAGAACAATCAAAATCCAAAGGCATACAGAGAGCCAACATAAACGACAGTCCAAGACCAGTGAGCTCAGGAGATTAAGGAGACTCCACCACTGAATCTCACAGGTATTCTACTATAGAAGTTCATACCATAAGCACAGGTAGTCAGAACAGATCAATTTAAGAAACAGAGGCTAACAAGAAGAGTCTCACAAACAATGGGAAGACAAGGAAACAATCCCCAAACGAAAGGAAAAGAGGAAGCCCCAGAAAAAATGATAAACAAAACAGAGGTAAGTCAACTCTTAGATATTGAGTTCAAAGCATTGGTTATCAGGAAGCTCAATAAGCTCGATGACCTCACAAAGAATTACCAGAAACCACAGGGAAACTACAATAAACTCACTGAAAACTATATCAACATGAAAAAGGAAATAGAAACTATCCACAAGGGCCAAGAGGAAATGAAGAATGCAATTTCTGAACTGAAGAACACAGTAGAAGGAATCAAAAGCAGGCTTGATGAAGCAGAGGATCGGATCAGCAAGATGGAGAACAAGGTAGAAAAAAAACACCCAGAAAGAGCAAGAAAAGGAAAAGAGGCTCAGAAAGAACGAAGAGGGATTAAGGGAAATGCAGGACAACATGAAACATAATAATATCCATATAATAGGGATACCAGAAGGAGAAGGAGAAGAAGAAGAGCAAGGGATAGAAAACATGGTTGAAAAAATAATGATGGAAAACTTCCGCCCTGGCTGGTGTAGCTCAGTGGATTGAGCGTGGGCTGGGAGCCAGGCGGTCCTGGTTTGATTCCCAGTCAGGGCACATGCCTGGGTTGCGGGCCAGGTCCCCATGAGGGCCATGTGAGAGGCAACCACACATTGCTGTTTCTCTCCCTCTCTTTCTCCCTCCTTTCCCCTCTCTCTAAAAATAAATAAAAATAAAATCTTTAAAAAAAAATAAATTAAATAAAATATGTTTTAAAAAAAAGAAAACTTCCCTAATCTGATGAGAGAAAAAGTCACACAAATCCAGGAAACACAGAGTCCCAATGAAGAGGAACCCAAAGAGACACATCATAATTAAAATGGCAAAATTCCAAGACAAAGAGAGAATCTTAAAGGCAGCAAGGGAGAAACAGGAAGTAACATACAAGGGAGCCCCGATAAAGTTAGCAGCTGTCTTCTCTACAGAAACGCTCCAAGCCAGAAGAGAATGGCAATAAATATTCTAAGTAATGAGAACCAGAGGTCTGCAACCAAGGCTACTGTACCCAGCAAGGCTCTCAATCAAGAGAGAAGGCCAAATAAGGAGCTTACCAGACAAAAGAAGTCTAAAAGAATACACCTCCACCAAAACAGCTCTGCAAGAGATGCTAAAAGGACTGCTTTAAGGAAAGGAAGGAAAAGCGGGGTGGGGGGGGAACACAAGTACAAAAAAATGGCAATGAATACGTACCTATCAATAATAACCTTAAATGTAAATGGATTAAAAGCTCCAATCAAAAGACATAGAATAGCTGAATGGATAAGAAAGCACAACCCACACATATGCTGCCTACAAGAGACCCACCTCAGGACAAAAGACCTACATAGACTGAAAGTGAAGGGCTGGAAACAAATTTTCCAAGCAAACAGACAGGAAAAAAGAGCCGGGGTAGCAATACTCATATCAGACAAAATAGACTTCAAAAAAAAGGGCCATAAAGAGAGACCCAGAAGGACATTTCGTAATACTCAAGGGAAGAATCCACCAAGAAGACATAAACATTGTAAATATATATGCACCCAACATAGGAGCACCCAAATACATAAAGAAAATCTTGGAGGACTTCAAGAAGGATATTGATAGCACCACAATTATAGTAGGGGATTTTAACACCCCACTGTCAAAAATGGACAGATCTTCCAAACAAAATATCAACCAAGATATTGTGGCATTGAACAATGCCCTAGATGAAATAGACTTAACTGATATATACAGAGCCTTTCACCCCAAAGAAGGTAAATACACATTCTTTTCAAATGCACATGGAACATTTTCAAAGATAGACCATATGAGAGGACACAAAACAAGCCTCAACAAATTCAAGAAAATAGAAATCATATCAAGTATTTTCTCTGACCACAAGGGACTGAAATTAGAAACCAACCCAAAGGAAAAAACCTGCAAACACTCAAAATCATGGAGATTGAATAGCATGCTATTAAACAATGAATGAGTCAAGAATGAGATTAGGGAAGAAATCGAAAAGTTTCTCAAAACAAAGGAAAATGAACTCACAACAACCCAAAACTTATGGGACACAGTGAAGGCAGTCCTGAGAGGGAAGTTCATAGAGATACAGACCTACCTAAAAAAGATAGAAACATTTGAAACAAACGACCTAACCCTACACCTACAAGAACTCAAGGAACAACAACAAAGACAGCCCAGAGCAAGTGAAGGAAGGAAATAACCAAGATCCGAGCAGAATTAAATGGCATAAAGACTAAAAGCACAATTCTAAGGATCAATGAACCGAGGAGCTGGTTCTTTGAAAAGATAAACAAAATCGACAAGCCTTTACGAAGGCTCATCAAGAAAAAAAGAAAGAGGACCCAAATAAATACAATCAGAAATGAAAGAGGAGAGATTACAACTGATGCCACAGAAATACAAAGGACTGTAAGAAACAACTACAAAGAACTGTATGCCAAGAAATTTGAAAACCTAGATGAAATGAACAAATTTCTAGAAAAATATAATCTTCCAAAACTCAATGAAGAAGAAGCAGAAAGCCTGAGTCGACCAATAACAGCAGACTAAATTGAAGCAGTAATCAAAAAACTCCTGACACACGAAAGCCCTGGACCAAATGGTTTCACAGAATTCTACAAAACATTTAAGGAAGAGCTAACCCCTATCCTTCACAGACTATTCCAAAAAATCCAAAATGATGGAAAATTCCCAAACTCTTTTTTTGAAGCCAGCATCATCCTAATCCCAAAACCAGATAAAGACACAACAAAGAAAGAAAACTTCAGGCCAATATTGCTAGTGAACATAGATGCTAAAATCCTCAACAAAATAGTGGCAAACCGCCTCCAGCAATACATTAAAAAAATCATACACCATGACCAAGTGGGATTCATCCCAGGAATGCAAGAATGGTACAATATTTGCAAATCAGTAAATGTAATACATCACATAAACAGGAGCAAAGACAAAAATCACATGATCATATCAATAGATGCGGAAAAAGCATTCGATAAGGTACAGCACCCATTTATGACAAAAACACTTAGCAAAGTGGGAATAGAGGGAGCATTCCTCAACATAATAAAGGCTATATATGAGAGACCTACAGCCAACATCATACTCAATGGGCAAAAACTAAAATCTTTCCCACGAAGATCAGGAACAAGATAAGGTTGTCCACTATCACCACTTCTATTCAATATAGTATTGGAAGTTTTAGCTACAGCAATCAGACAAGAAGAGGAAATAAAAGGCATCCAAATTGGAAAGGAGGAAACAAAACTGTCATTATTTGCAGATGACATGATAGTGTACATAGAAAATCCTATAGACTCTGCCAAAAAGCTACTGGACCTAATAAATGAATTTGGCAAAACAGCAGGATACAAAGTCAATATCCAGAAATCAAAGGCATTTTTGTATACCAACAATGAAACATCAGAAGCAGAAATCAGGAGAAAAATCCCATTTGATATAGCAACAGCAACAAAAAATACTTAGGAATAAACCTCACCAAGGAGGTAAAAGACCTGTACTCAGAAAACTACATGACACTGAAGAAAGGAATCATGGAAGACACAAACAAATGGAAACATATACTGTGCTTATGGATCAGAAGAACCAACATCATCAAAATGTCCATACTACCCAAAGCAATTTGTAGATTCAATGCAATCCCCATCAAAGTACCAATGGCATATTTCACAGATATAGAACAAACATTTCAAAAATTTATATGGAACCATAAATGACCCCAAATATCTGCTGCAATTTTGAGAAAAAAGAGCAAAGTAGGAGGGATCACAATACCTGATATCAAACTGTATTATAAGGCCACTGTCATCAAAACAGCCTGGTACTGGCATAAAAATAGACAGATAGACCAATGGAACAGAATAGAGAGCCCAGAAATAAACCCAAGTCTCTATGGGCAATGGGAGCAACAGCATAAAATAGAGCAAAGATAGCCTCTTCAACAAATGGTGTTGGGAGATCTGGACAGCTACATGCAAAAAAAAAAAAAAAAAAAAATGGAACTCGAGCACCAACTTACACCATACACAAAAATAAATTCAAGGAGGATAAAAGACTTAAATATAAGTCGTGACACCATAAAAGTCCTAGAGAAAACATTGGTAGGAAAATCTCAGACATTCCCCGCAGCAACCTCTTCACTGATATGTCCCCTAGAGCAAGGACATAAAGGAAAGAATAAACAAATGGGACCTCATCAAAATAAAAAGCTTCTGCATGGCTAAAGAAAACAGTATTAAAATAAAAAGAGAAACAACCGTATGGGAAAACATATTTTCCAATGATACCTCAGACAAGGGTTTGATCTCCAAAATATATAAAAACTCATACAACTCCATTCCAAGAAGACAAAAAACCCAATTAAAAAATGGGCAAAAGACTTCAACAGACAATTCTCCAAGAAGGACATACAGAGGGCCCAGAGACATATGAAAAGATGCTCATCATCGCTAGCCATC